>JAHWXV010272029.1:0-14643 GCA_024586415.1 Phrixothrix hirtus | reverse complement strand
TTGTATCTTTATTAATTGACAATGAATTAAACTTCTAAAAACAGAATGTTTTGATTCTTAATTATACTTGACTGGTATATCCCTACATTCTACAATAATTTTTGTTGTTTATATAAAACTTTTATTGTATTTAATGGCGTTTCAAATAGTAAATTTTATCAAAAATTTGAATTCAACTTATTTTATAATCCAAGATATTTTTGAAGAAGAGGAAGAAATAAGCAAAGAACCAAACACAGAGATACATTTAACAGCCAAATAAGGAGTTACTATTTCAAAAATGGAATATACATTTTGAACTAGATACATTACAAATCTGTGAGGCACTGATATAATAAATAGTTACTAATTACAGATTCTGTAGGACATAGTTTCTCCTTCATTTGCTAAAAGTTCTAAAGTCAAATGTTAAAATCCTAGTATTTTAAAATATTGTGTATTTCAGTTTTTAAATTACGATGTTTGATTTTAAAAAATTGTTTGTAAAATTAGAATTCATCTAAAATTCTAGGACGCTCTTTGTTGTTTCCTTTTTCAAGGCGATTTCGTCAAATCATAATTTAGTTTTCTATTTTACTGCATCACGGAAATACTATCTTAGTAATTTTTACCTTTAATCCTTTAATCAGGAATTCAGGGAATTTTTAATCATCTCGGCGTGTAAAGGTTTTTCTATAATTATTAAACTCGAAATGTAGCATTTTTAGATTAAGAATATAAAAAGCAAAAGTCGCGTGATGGACAAATCCATTAAATTCCTAAAAATGCGTAAGCTGTGTTAAAAGCAGCTAAAGGAGCTTACTTCATTGTAAGCCATAAATAAGCTTCAAAAGATTACATTTTTACAAGTTTTTTTTCAACTCTATAATTTCATCCTTTTCCCGGCTTCATTAGAAGTAATTACAAAAACTCGTTTTCAAATATAATTGAAAAGTAGTTGCAGTTTATTTACAAGGTTTAATAAAGAATGCTGGTCGCCCTTTACTTTAAAATTAGTCGATAGCATGACTTTATAAGACATTAAGTGGGTACTATAGTAACTGGAATCTAATAAATTTAAATTCTCGGTCGCTACCCATCTTCCAGCAACTCCACTAAATCGTTGTCTAATTTTACAATGCATGCAAGCCTGGAATAATAATTAGTTAAAGGACTTATACAATATTGTGCGGAATCACCAACTCTTAATTTGCATACTGCGTATACAAATATAAAAAGGAAACAAGAGGTACCGCTTAAAAAATAAAAATTGATAGCCAAGCTTATGTTCTTAAGAATATCCAAATATTTAATTTAGTTCATTTTCCTCTTCATATCATTTATATCTTTTTCTAAATTTGTAAATAAAATATTGAAAATGTGAGAAACACGGTTAACTGAATGTAATACTCAGCACGTATTTAAATTAGGAAACCTCGATTTAAAACAATATTTGACGATGGAGAACTTAGAAGGAACAATTAATTCTTCAGTTGAGCTTGATTACCGGAAACGCGTCCCTAGGGTTCAAGTCACGGTCAGTTTCGGGAAAACTTCATAAGTTTTTAATGTTATCTTTCCCTATGGATCGATTTACTAATATTTATAATGACAGAGAGCAATAGAAAACTTTTACAGAGTCTACATAACATTCAACTCTTAAACCACTTAAATTTAGTTAATCCTTTGAAAACGGTTTATTACAATTTATTAAACATTAAAATTCTTTGCAACACCATCACATTCTCTCGCTATAATACAATTAGTAAACGGCTTTCGCACGCACAAACAACATAAAAAGACCATTTAAGGCACAATGTTTGTCGCAGTATCTTGGACCAAATTCTTTAGGGTAACATATTTTACATTTATCACGTTATTTATTATCATACTGTGAATAAAGTTCACACAATGAAAATTTTTGGGGATGAAATAATAATCTCTTGTAAAACCGAACCGCTTCGACAGTTTCGCTAGCTTTTTATATTAAAAGTTTTCACTTCATGATTTAAAGGAAAATACAAAAACGGATTTGAATTCCTAATCTGACCAACACAGAACTGAATTTCCATAACTTTCCATAATAAACAGACCCCGGTGCTTTAAGTTTTGCATATAACTCACCGTATGCACAACAGATGGTTAATATTTTGTCATATTTCAAGTATAAATATAAAACGCCATCTCTTGTTCTACTTATAAAATTAGGTTGTCAGAAAGTAACCGTCATCTACTTTAGTAACGTAAATAAAACCTACCTTCAAAACACTATCCAAATAACAATATTATTTTAAAAATTTGTGCAAAAATTGTTTAAATTAGTTTCATGCCATTCTTGTGGCACAGGCAAAGAATGTTACATGTATGTCTCTGATACAGCTGCGCTTTATCCTAACTAAACAGTGCTAAAAGCGCCGATACAAAATTCAAATAGAACAAGGTGCACAAATAAAACTAAATAAAATCGAGTGATATAAGTGTAGCCATTAAGATGTAACAAAAGCTAAACTAATTTTCCATGTATTTACGAAAAGTGGTTAGTGTGCGAATAAGATAAATGATGTAATCCGAAAATAAGGTGTATAAAAATCTTAAAGTAAATGTAAATGTAAATATAATATTTACAGAATCCAATCGTTTAGTGTGTATCAAGGGTAGAAAATGGGTATTTGCAGGCCGCAACTTTTGATACTTTAACGAACGAAGTGGGCAGCGTGTCTGACCGAGTGCACAAATAGCTTGTCGCCTACTTTTAGTTTCCTAAAAAATTCTAAATGTTAAAATAAAAAACTTTTAAAATAGTTGAGTTGCAAACTAGTAGTATTGTAATCATTTTACATAAGAGATAAGAGGTTAACATTTCAAATAAATGTGTTGTAATCTAGTAACAGAATTGTGATTATTTTATATAACGAGGCAGAAAAAAAGGATATTAATGAAACGCTTTTTTTTAAATAGCCGAAAAAAATATAAAGTAAGTTATTAGTTAAGGAATTCCCACGAAACGCGATTCCTACGAGCGCTTTATGCGCGACGTGCCGAAAATAGGCACAAAAACAAGGACCAGCGTTCTCATATCAGCATTACCAGTAGACATTGATAGTCGTTTCTATATACAGGATGATTCAAAAATTATATACAGTGTACGTTAAAATAAATATACACAAAATAAATGTATATTGAAATGACGGATTGAATCAAACTGGCGGAATTTCGTCGGCCATCTTGGAATTCTAGTGGAAAATCTAGGAATTTTTGGTGGGAAATCTAGTTATTTTAGTCCACCATCCGGATGTTTCAGTAGCTATATTCGATTTTAACGGTCGCCATCTTTGATTTTATGGTGGGAATATTTGAATTTGGAGGAAATATAGTTATTTTGACGAAGCCTGTATATTTATTTTGACACGCACTGTATATAATTGTTGAATCGCCCTGTATATATGTGTGACGTCTTGGTTTTTCTCCAGGAAAGAAAGTGGTGGGGGGATGTTTAGAATCGACCATCTCTATCTATTATTACCCTTACAAGAATTTTGTCATGGTAACCTTTTCGCTCCGAGCTTTCACGTGTCATCTCCTGAAAGGTACCTTAGATTTTCTAATCTTCCGGTAAGTTATGATTTATTATGCCGCAAAGATAAAAAGCCTGGGTACTGATGCCAGTTCTTAGCACTTCTAGTATCGGAACAGGGAACATAAGCGCTCGTCCGTTTTCATCTGCCTATTTAAAATGAGTAGATATTTAAACTAGGACTAACGCATAGATCTCAACAACAACTTCTATGTTAATGTTTCCTGGAACTACATTGTTCCTAACGATTTTATTATTTAAAATTACGCAATTTCAAGAATAGTTAGAAATGGTTGAAAGACCAACTATTTAAAGGCACGTTACAGTGATGTGACATCAATAAACATAAATCAAACAGCATCGCTTCACAATAAAGCAGTTTCCAGTAGAAGCAACTTATGCATAATGCATAGCCACAAGGACAGAGTAGGTAAATTACTTTAAAATACAAATATCCGATTCGGACAAACTGAAATATCTAGTATAATGCCAACACACCGAATAGAAGAAACAGCGTCTTTAGTGGAGTGTTGGCGTAATCATAACGTGCGTCCGTAATTCCTCATAATTGACCAACAGAGTTATCCTTCGAGTATACAGGGGTGCAAAACGACGTCTTAAGTTTTGAGAACTGATTACTAAAACCTTCAAGAACATTATGTTGTCAGAGCGTCGAATTCACCAGATCTATCAAGTCCAGCGTCTTCGTAAAATTGAATTACAAAGACAACGTCGACAAAAAGGATGGCAGGTCCTACAAATACGAACGGCGTAGAAACCAGCTTCAATAGAAAGAAAATTAATGAATCAATTAATTTATTAAACTCAAAAAAAGTAAGTACAAACGTTTAAAATTGTGTTTTATAAACCTTTGAACTTTAGAATTGCATGCAAACCTATAACGAATAAATGAAAAATTATTCATAATTACCTGGATAACAAAGGTAAACAAACTTTATTTTGTTTACAGTAACTGACCTAAGTCTTCGTAGCAATAACAATTTTTTATTTAATTGTAAATTTTGCGTTAATTATTATTTTTATTTTCAATTATTAATTATTTAAATATATGTATTAATTTACAACTTATTATTAGCTATTGGCCTTGTGTCAAAAGTGTCTGAGAACCCACAATCAGATCAAAGTTAAGATAACCTTTAAAAGTATTCTAAAGAACAGTAAACGCTTTATTTATTTAACAGGGTCGACAGCTCCCAAAGGTAAATAACTTTGACTTTTAAAACATGTCTCTTGCTTATTTAACCAATTCAAGCCACACATTTTAGTTAATTATTTTAATTCAAACCTAAGGAGAAACAACATTCTGAAAACCGAAAAATCCGTGAATTTAAAACAAGAACGGTACAAGCTCCTGGTTACGTCGTTTCCTAACTCGTTTCACAAACCAAAGCTGCTAAATATTGTTTTTCTCAAATAAAAAGAACATTATTTTAAAAAAGTATTAATTTGCGAAAAGCCACAACTCTGCGTATTTTCATAATAAATTATTTGCTTAATTTATTTTGTCTATTTGCATGTCGAAATGAACTCATTACGAAACGTATTTGAGTTTCATAATCCTTCTTTTTAACATGGAATATACTATTTTGAAAGGTAGGTAACATTAATAATTAACCTTAATAAACGTCAACATAAAATAGAAAACTGACAAACTTTCATATTCAAACATCAAAACGTTAGAGTTATCAACTATTACAAAATCAGTATAGTTTCGTCAAAAAAGTGAATAGGCGGCATGCTCTGAAAGCACTAAACGCACATCCGCATCAGAAAGATATTAGCAACTGGAAAGACCCTTCTTTGCTTTACTGTAACGATCCCATAAACAACATCTCACCAAAATACAGAATATAGTACAACCCATATCCGTAATCACAAACCGCGCTGAAAAGAGTTATTAAAAAAAAGTTTGAAAAAACTACACCGGAGATCATTTCCAAACAATTCTTAATGGGGAAATTTATATAACTGTTCGAGTACCCTCTGGATTAAAACACTTAGTGTTTCAGTATGTTTCTCAAATAAAAAGACATGACATTAAACAATCTAATGTTCAGAATATAAGGTGATATATAAAACTGAATGCGCAGTACTACTTTTAAATGGGCGCGACATTTAGATAAAGATAGATAAAGAAAAATAACATTGAAAAATATACAAACTAATTTGTAAATCGTAGCAGAATGTGAGAAAATGTTTCCAAGGATAGGATAGAACCATTGAATAACGAAAGAAATGTCCAAGAAAGAAAAGATGTGAGGCACAAATAAATTTTAATACGTAGTTGACAAAATTTAGTTCATGCGTTTCTGGTAATATTTTGACATGCACAACACGTCTTAGATAAGTAGACGAAATGTTGCTTTTTTATCAAAATTTGGCGCAGTTAAATTATAGAAGTCACTTTTCTCATATTGACAAGTGACAGTGTTCGTTTTTCGAACGAATAACAATATACGTAGGAAGTTTCAAAATTTCCGATCTGACATGTTGGATGCATTTTTGGCCGGCTTTATACCGGCAACTTCCTATCTTATGCACTATATTGCTAAGGCTAACATTTCGTCCCCGAAGCTTCAGTAGTACATTAGCTAGCATTGTGAGAAGATCTGATGTTAGGTAAAACTTACAAACTGTTTAGAATGTTACTTCCCCCTTATTATTTCATAGTAAAAGAATGGTCAAAACAATTCTGTTTGGAATGGGAGGTGATTCAAGACCAACTCCGCGTAGAAAGGTCTACAGCAGCACTAACCGATGAAAACATTAATATTCTAAAGTCGGACGTTCTAGAAGATGCTTGGATAAAGACAAGAAAATTAGTAATAAGATGTAATCTTTTATAAATCGCAGTATTTAGTATTATACATTATATTGCTTTGAATAAGGCTAGTATAAAATGGGCATCGAAACTATTTTCAATAGTTAGATGCTGCACTAAATTTGTATCGCTTTGTGCGGTCTAAGAAAGGAATTTATCAATTTCATAGTCAGCGTTGATGGAGTTACAGCTCTTTATGATGGTTTCCTTTTAAAACAAAAGACTAATGAGGAAGTGAAGTCTACAGTTTTAGAATAATTTGAAGAGAAGGTGTACGTCCCGTTTTTATGTGATTATGATTAATTGGTTTAGGCTAATAATTTATTTAATTTCATATTTTATTGCCTGTATAACAATTAATCGAGTTATAACAAACTTTAATTTTTATTCCTTTCAAAATTTTTAATTAAGAATTCGTTTATTTGGAACCTCTAGTTTAACGCTTTGTTTGGATGGCGATAGATATACGCGCAAGTCCGCTCGCCTCTTAACTGAGGACTTGGGAACGATGAACATCGTTGAGTAATGCTTTTCGAAAATTTGTTAGAAATAAATTAAATAATTATATAAAATGTAAGAAATACATTACTAACTAGCTATATAACGAGAAATCATGGACGACGTTTTACGTTCTAAATTATTATGTTCAATTCTTTAGTTAAATGAAAGCGTATTGTAAATTGCGATGACTTAGGTTCTATGCCGAATTTCTGGCGAGGGTTCAAAATTATATTGTTACTCATAGAGACGCATTTTACTAATTAGAAACTACCAAGAAGTTTCAAGGTCTTATGACCACGCCAGGTAATGGTGGCGCAGGTACTTGTAGCATTTGTGTCGATAAGAGAGACTTTTAGAAATTCGTGTTTTTTATTGCTTAATAATAAATTATATTTCATAATTAATTGAAAGGACGAAATAACATAATTATAATTATATTTGCATTATCTTTCAGCATTCAATTTCAAATTAATTTAATTAAAATTAAAATGTCATTGTATGGAAGGATTAGAATCCTAGATGTTATAACCATTTTAGTTGATCCCATAGAGATACTGTTTGAGTACTGTTTTATTATAATTCTTATTTGGTAAAGTACATAACTTTGTCTTATTTCATTTAGCCCTAATAATTCTAGTACGAATTGTTACTTTCAGTATTTTTATGTTACAACAAGACATCAACGCCTGAAAATTCATAATTTAAAGGAGGTATGCGATATTTCAAGAAGTTTTGGTTAAGGGTGAGAGTAAGATAAACGATCTATAGTAAGAATATTTTATTATGTTAATTACAATCAAAAAATATAATATATCAATCCTCACGTATCATACACAATGCTTGTAAAAGCAATTTTATTAAATTTGTTATTTGTTTGTGATTGTTTTCTTTCCTAGAATAAATATCAGATCGATCAAAGCGACGAAATGTCAGTATAAGAAAAGTGAATTCGAATTCTGCAGTCTTGCCTAATCTACATATTTAAGATCTTGAATTTGTAAAAACTACTAATTCTGGCTCCCTTTATAAATAAAATTGAACAATTCGCATTGTACCCTTTTGATTCAAACTATAACGAACCCACGAGTAACCTTGAAGAGTCTATAGCCGAAAAATTAAAGATATTATGAGAAAGTCTGCCATAATGTCTTAAATAAATTAAATACATTCTTTATCGCCGTTCAAAGGGATTAAACTATACTACAGGGGTTTAGAAGTTAATAAATATGTTCAATACAAGCGACCTATGATGAAAAATGAAAAAGATTTTCTTAATTTTCTTCCAATAAACGAGGATTAGGCCAAAAACTTGTTTAATTTACTACATACAGTATACTTACTGTAGCTTATATAACTTCGTAGTAAGTAATCTAGTTAATGCATGACTTTTCAAGAAATCAAGCATTTTGTCCTAATTAACTTTATCAAGTACGACAACAAATGGCGATGCTTTTCTAGCACATTTAAATAACAGTATATTATTCATGTAGAATAATAATATAAATAATTCTAGTAAACAGTCGACCTCCGTTGGTATAATTGTTGGAATGTTAACAACTACGTACAAGGGATGAGGGTTCAAATCCGATCAAGCTAGATGCATTTCTTAGTGGAGAAAAAATTAAGAAAAGATATCGTCTTCTCGGATAAGGAAGTAAAATCGTAGTTTACGTGACTATGTTAAAAATCCTTACAGGGTGTGGATATGGCGAAATGGCGAAAGTAGTTGAGGCCAAGAGGGAAACGGAATTTCCACATCCAGAATTCTCATGCATAAAGCAAACAAGCAATTGTAATAGACAATCATACTTAATTGCATGAACACTTTAGGGAATAATATAATTCTGTAAATCTAGCGTTACTGAATTCGTACTATTTTTAACAATAATAAATTTTGGTTCTTATAATAATCTTGGAAGTAAATAGTTGTACTGCAGTCGCTTATCAAGTAGCAACAAATATATTGTGGCAACAATATTTGAAAATGGAGAGCAATACTTCAGATCAGAATGTTTACAAACGTTCTGTCTGGTAAATTCTTACCGTTTCATGGGTTGAAACGAACAGTTACAGTTCCTTTTAAGGGAGCAGAATGATATTCCCAGACGAATTCGGCAAAACACAATTAACACCTAATTTCACGCAAGGTTTTGATATTTAACACAAAAATTACATTAAGTAACTTTTGGTGATTGATATAGTGCTTCTTTAACTGTACAACCCTGAAGCTAATTTTAGCACCAAGAAAAAACATTTTATTCCAATGAACGTCACTGTTAATGCACGCTAAACATTCAGGGAGCATTGATTAATAACATCTACAGTCATTACTTTGTGTAGAGAATAAACTTTAGATGGCACTGATAAAATTCTATAATACACCGGGAAACATTTACGCAGTGATTGTAGTTTTATAAATATTAACAAAGTGTTTGCTTACAACGAATTTTAATTACATTTGCTATTACAATGCAACGTTTTCATTATGTATGTAAAATAAATTGAAAGAAATGTTATTTTTGATTACTACAATGGCATATCCTCCAAATATATAATTATCAGCAATATCACAAATTCATCGATAATAAACTTTAATACAGGGTGTTCAGAAAGACTGTTCATTTCAAAAATGTGTCTAAATCCAAGGTAAATTAAAAGCACTCTTACAAATTAATTTAATTTTTCGAAACATTAACTCTAACCTGTCATAATTACTACAATTTTGATTTATTTTTTATTAGAAATCACCCTATAATCACTACGTTTTGATTCAAACAAGAATTATAATTATTTTGTTTACTGTAGCGGTCCATGGCATTAACCTATGAAATATCCTAAAGGATGCATTACTAATTTTATGTTAGCTCAAAACAAAACTGGATTACTTGATCAAAATTATTTGAATAAAAATAAAAAACATTATAATAGATAAAGTTAATCAACTAGTTGTGCAAAAATTTTGAATAATACAACTTCAGCTTAATTTGCCCCTATACAGATAAAGTATTTTGTTTTACATTTAGATGATCTACAGAGGGCAAGTCGAAAGTTTGTGCGGATTTTTAGGGTAGCTCCTTATCGATTAAATTTGTTTGATAAGTATACTTATGTTATTTAAAAGCGTCTTTCTTGCAATGTCAAAACTTGTTTATGTTTTTGTGTTTGAGTTACGTACGTATGAATATTTTCTTTCAGATGGGCCAAGAACTCGCTTATTGGAGCTCTGCTAAGACATTAGTGGAGGAAAGACTTTTCTGCATAATTTGTATTACAATTGAATTATATTTACAGCACTAAATTAAATGTATAAAACTGTGGTCCGAAAATAATCGACTTTGGTGAACTGAAGTGCTGCTACAGCAGGATAACGTTTCGCTACACCAGAGATAAACACCAGAAGCTGGAGGGAATATAATTTTTACTATATCCTATTTATATATAACTTGGCGCCTTCCGATTACCATTTCTTCCAATTCATGATCCACATTCCACCTAGGAAGCGCTTTGGAAATTTAACGAAGTTGAAGCTGGGGCACAAGAATTTATGATAGAGAAACCAAAGAATGGTAAAAACCCACAATTTAAAATTTATGAGAAATGTTCATATCATAAGTTGGCAGTTGCTTATAGTTTTGTCAATAAATTGGAGCGAACTTTTAACTCGCCATCTGTATTCCCATCTAATAAATTTCGATTACAAGGTTTGATGAATAAATTGGGCCTTCATTAGTTTCATTGCGAGAAATAACTTCCTTATATTAAGATTGCATCCTTCGAAATATACACTGAAAAATACAAATAACAGAAAACAGCTGATATATGCAACATTTAAAACTAACGCCTTAACACTTATTGAATTGTCTTTAATATATATCACTATAAAGAAATTAAAAGAAAAAGCTACCTTATTTTATACTAACAAAAGTTAAATATATGTAAATCCTTCAATCTGAGTTTTAAGACCAAGGAAGAAAACTCCATTAAAATTTCTTATCATCTGTTCACAAAAGACGCGAATTTTAAAACAGTTTACAGTAGCAGCATAGCACGGAAAATTTATCTAAAGTTATCTTGACACATCAAGACCTGATTAAAACGGTTCAAGTTATTGTTCTGGCAACCTGTGTAAAAGAGTGTTAAAAGCTTTCAGAAGATACGGTTAAAATTATATTAGATGTTATTCAGTTTTCGTATAATGAAATGCAAGAAAGCTGCTTACCTAGAAACGCGTATTGTAGAAAATAACAGCAACGTACCTGTAACAAATAATATCAATTTAAAGAATGCTAATAATTAAGTATAACATTTTTATGTGATATTTTTTACATAACTTTCCTGACATTTCAAAATATTTATTGAACAAAAATATTTACTTATTACTTATATTTAAAAACCCGTACAATGTATAAAAGTTTTGGAATTCCATAATATAAGGGCGGCGCTGATTTTATTGAGATACAGCGAAACTTATTTAAGCTACATGGGATTCGTTTTTGAAGCCAAATTTTTAATAGACGATGGGCATCAAGTCAAACTTTTTTCGAATGGAGTAAAATATATTCTTATAGTGATGCCGACCTATTCATGTACAGGTAAAATCGCAACATACATTATTTTTAAGGTTAGAACAATATCTTATGGCTGTTCAAAAACACTAATTTTATTTTCACCTATAAAATTCCAAGTCTTCGCAGTGAAATAGGGCGAAGCATTCAGCCCTTTGTGCAGACAGGCGATAACCTCATATCCTTCCAATTTAATAGTTATCGTCAGTTCTGTATTTTTGAAGAAAAGAGCGTACATTCTTCGATTGCTCGTTGTTTTTACGAGGGTCGGCGATTTCTTGATGCGTTAGCAATCCATAAAAAGAAGTAAAATTTTATTACCTATTGTAATTTTAAAAGTGCCCGAAGACCGTCATCATTAAGCAACTGAATAGTTCGCTGACTGATTCTTACACATTCAGCCTTCTGTTGTACCGTTAACTTTTGTGAACAACCAAATGAAACAATTTTTGTAAAATTTAACTCTGCATAAAGAATTCTATGTACTATTGTGGCTATCGCTTGGTAGATGCACCGATTGTCAACACAAGCGACATTTTTTGGAACGCCTTCTGAACAACGTTTTCCCGTATATTCTCCACCATGCAGCCAACTATGTCATCCACGAAATTATGTAAATCACTTTAAAACAGTAGCTCGCTATGGAGTTTCATTACCATATGCTGAATGGAACAACAGCATATGCTTTTAAGACCTTTTACTACTGTTGAAACAGCAATACAGCAGATTTTTTCTTGCGCTATGGAAAACCGAGTTTATCAGTAAAAGTTAAAAATAATCGATAAAAGAGTAGTATTAAAATAAGGAAAAATATAATTTAGCATGCCCAACAAAAATGGTGCCGTAATATTTTCATTAAAGCCCAACAAAAATGGTGCAGTAACATTTTCGCTAATTAAACACATTCAAAATATTATTGTTATTGAGAGTATTTTTATTTTGTAGATTATTAAATTTTGAAATTGGTTTCTTTAAATGGTTGTTAACCGCAAAGAAATATTTAAGTTGTTAATGACAGTATAAACTGATATGCATCAAATAATACATTCAATTATTAATCGTTAATATACCAACGCGTCTCGTAAACGAGGGCTATCCAGAAAGTCGATCACGTTTTGTTGTAAAAAAAACACAGTATAAGAAAAAAATTATTATATAAATTTGAAAACGGCACCGAAATACTATTTTTCAACGTAGTCACCATACAAATTTAGGCACTTATTATAGCGGTAAACAAGCTTTGAAATTCCAGTGGCTTAAAATTCTGCCGCCTGAGACTTCAACCAATTAGTCACGCCCTCCCTCAGTTCCTCACGTCATCAAAGCGCTGCGTCGCGAGCCACGACTTCATCTTTGGGATGAGATGGAAGTGACTGAGTGCAAGGTCCGAGCTGTATGGTGGATGAGAAAAAACCTCCTACTGAAAATCTTCAAGGACTTGTCGGGTGTGATTTGCCGTGTGTAGTCGGGCGATATCGTGAAAAAACAAAGTTTTTGAACTCAACTTTCCTCTACGCTTGTTCTGAATCGCTCTTCTTAAATTTTGCAAAGTCTGGCAATACCTCTCAGAGTTTATTGTCGTTCCACGTTCAAGGAAGTCAATAATAAAACGGTTGCCATAATTTTCCTTGCAGACAAGGTTTGCATGCATTTTCTCGTATTTTTTGGGGAATTTGTGTGCTCATAGCCTCAACCTCATAGCCTGCAATTTGGTCTCGTAGTTCACATGTTTGACCCACGTTTCGTCTCCTGTTACGATTCGATCCAGTAATGAGTAGCAATCTTTGTCGTAAGAGTCCAGAAATATTAATGACGCTGCCATATGCTGATTCTTGTGATTTTCTGTCAGGAGTTTTGCGACCCATCTTACACAAAATCTGTGGTATACCAGTTTCTGAGAAACAATTTCATACAACAAACTGCGTGAAATTTGTGGAAAACTGAGTGAAAGCTCTGTTATTGTGAATCAGCGGTTTTTCTACTTTTGCAACAATTTCATCAGCCACAATGCTTTGTCGGCCGCTTCGTTCTTCGTCGTATACATTAGTTCGGCTATTTTTAAACCTAATGCACAATTGACGCACTCCACCTTCAGTGATAACGTTGTTCCCGTACACCTCACACAGTTGTCGATAAATTTCAATAAGTTTACATTTTTTCGTTAACAAAAACCTTATTACAGATCGCACCTCACAACTCGTGGAATTTTCTATTGCGGCACACATTTCAAACTGTTACTGCGAAATAGCGGGGAACGACACGAACCTATCGCTAACACGGCTGGATGCTGACTGAGCCAAGCAACGCGCAGACGCCAAGAGGGCGCGTTGCGCACGCTCAAAGCGGCTATAGACGAAAACGTAATCGACTTTCTGGATAGCCCTCGTATATTAAAACTTGCTTAACTAAATTGCGTTTCTGCAAGTTAATTGGTTATAAATTTCCAAATTATCCAGACAATGACAATGACAATGACAATAACAGTGACTTATGATAACAGCGTTGAAACAAGAAAATAATAAGCTTTAATTTGAGAATAAAATCAGTTAGTTACATATTCTCTTAGGAAAAGGGTAGATTTATGTTGTAGCTTGAATATAGAAAAACTGACAATCAAATGAAATTGTTACCATTTTTGTTATATTAAACCCTATAAACTTTTACTTCACGATCTTGCTGCATTTTTTGTCATTTCTAAGATAAACAGACCGTAACATTTTTGAGAACCTCGGCTTTTTCTTCAAATATAGTAGACTATGAGAGACCTGTCTAGTTTGGTAACTTACTCCTCGCGAACAAATTGTTTGCCTATATAACCAACTTCATAGATCCTGTAGCTTTAGAGTAACTGATACTTACAATTACCATCGCACATACTACAGGCGAAAATCATTTCACACTGAGAAACGATTCTTGCATTACTTTAATAATACACAAACTACCCTAAATGCCTACATAAAGCATGGAAAATCTGAATGAATAACATGGTCCTAGACAGTTGTACCTATACAACCAGGTTTTGCTTACGTTATGTAGCTATCTAGCGTAACAGATTTTTTCCAGTGTGAAATTTATCTTCGCATATATATATATATATACAGTGTGTTACATAATTGAATGTCAATATTGCAGGGGGTTAATCTGTGCATGATTTTAAGACAAAAGTTCATATAAACATAGGT
>JAHWXV010271943.1:0-11888 GCA_024586415.1 Phrixothrix hirtus | reverse complement strand
ATTTTCATATTCATTTATATTTTTAATTTAATTCATGTCGGCGCGCCATTTTGTTCTTATATTTTAATTTAATTCATGTCGGCGCGCCATTTTGTTCTTATATTTTAATTTAATTCATGTAGGCGCGCCATTTTGTTCTTACTAACTAAACACGACTCTTTATTGCTTACTGGCGACCATCTTTCATTCTGGCACGCCCCTTTTACTTACTATATTTCATCCTTCTCGCATACGCCGTCTACACACTCTTCGAGCTCACTCTAATCAACCCTCGGAAAAACTACTTCTTTACAGACACGGCCACACGACTACTTGCACACTCGGACACGCCCATTCAAACATTCGTATTCTATCCTTCTCGCATTCGCTGTTTACACACTCCTGCAGCTCACTCGTGGAAAACCAGGGGAGGGGCTATTCCCCGCATTTTACATGCCCCCACGGGTGAGGGCGCTGTCCCCCCCCCTGCCCCGCTTACCCCTCACCAAGCTATTCAGAAGGTGACTTGTTACACTACTCAAAACAACCGAAATCAGGAACTAAAAGTACTTACTAATAGGCCTGCTAATTAATATAAGCCTTCAGTAAGTAACAGCCTCAACAGGTATCTAAGTAAGGAGGCGTGATTGAAAGTACCTAGTAAAATGATGAAATCTACAAACCTTACAAATTTCTATAGCGAAATTAACTAATTAAATTAACTTTTTCCTTCACTACCAGGCGCAAAATATACTTTAGATTTAAACAAGTCTTTAAACCAACATGGAGCTATTTAAAAGTTAAACGTTACTACCAATTCCACCAAATTGACTAATTAAAGAAAGAAATTACAGGTGATGAAAATTATCGAAAAAAGCATCCCATATACTCCACATCATTGTTTACAGCGCTAGTTCTAACGGTTTTTCCATAAAACAAATCGTTAGGTTATTTCTGATCGCCAGAAGTTGTACATCGAACGGGAAAAATTTTAATTTTAAATTTAGTAGTTTATTTTATTGTCAAAAGGTCCGTAACAAATTTCCTTAAACAAAAATTTATAATATAGAGTAAAATTGTCATACTTTTGACCGTGGAAAGAATATTATTAAGAAAAGTTGTTTGTAATTAAAAGTTAGAGAGAAATGTAAAGTTTAACCTCCTCAGAACAGAATACGGAGTTGCATTGACTTTGAATTTACCCCCGTACTGTAATGACGATCGATACATTTTTCAGCAGCTCTTAAGCACATTATTTACAGATATTACATTAACTACTGCAAAAACATGGCGTTTAGAGGAATGCCATCGAGATTCTTTTTATGCTGCAGATCTTATTCTATTGGAAATTACTTCCGCAGATAGACAATTCATAAACCTACAGTTTTAGGTTTCTTTTGATAAACTACCAATGATAGTCAGGAACTAGAGGTATTAATTAAATAATCATTTGATTACATTTAATTTTTTGTTAAATTTGAAGAGAAAGTAACGCATGCACCACAAAGAGAGATTATTTTCTTAGAATCTTTTAAACACCATGCACTTAGTATTTATATTAACTTACACAAATGAACTCTTTTTGCTTAACAGCTACCAAATAAAAGGCGAGAATGACGACTATCTTCTAACTATTAGTTATTCGCGAGTAAATTTAAAATATTGGAAAATAGTGTTTGCTGTCCTGGTAGTTAAAACTTTGTAGTCTGCTATAGCTTTTAAGTGCAAACAGCTTTTTTTAATAATATTCTACGACGCAGAACATTTACCGTGAGTCTACTCTCAACGTCGTAAGATTCAGTTGTTCCAGCTAGTTCATTTAATGCCGGAGAGGGGTCGGGGTTAGTACACCGTAGACCAGCTCCAAAAGAGTAAAAGAAAAAGAAGGGTCGCCAGTTGTTCGCAGAATCACAAAGGCAACACGTACTGAACGACAAGGTGTGTGGTGTACTTATTTTACACTAAATCTTCTCAACCTATACCATTAGTCCAGTAGCCAGAAGAAAAGGGTTATATAATGCTGTTCATCAAAAATAATTCGAAACAGGTAACTAACAACAGTATTTATTCCACCAAAACTGGTGAAATAAACAAATAGAAAAGTATTGCAAATCAACAATAAGGTTAGGTACTGTTGGTATAACAACAACTTCCCTTTTACGGATTAAGGCTAACGCAAAATATAATAATTGTTACAATTATACCAGTAATACAACAAAATCAGTTTGTCCTCGAACAGACGCATACATCAAGCAAAAGTTACTGAATATTGGCGTATTTTCGGATTACGGCTAACGCAAAATATAATAGTTAATCGAGCGTACCTCGTATATTAAACGGTAACATATGAATCTGAATAGTAACTACATCTTACTTGGATACAAGTGAATAAAAATCAGCAAATTAGTGTTAAATGAGAAGCAAAAGCATTGCTAAGTCATAATTCACTATCAGGGAAAGTAATAAAATAGACTTTTCCAAAAACAATTTGAATGAAGGTCCATTTGCGACAGTTTCGTTCTCGAGGATAAACCAAGCATATGCATGTTTATCAGTAGGGTGATATGGGGAGTTTTAAAACCTCTTTCTCCTTCCTCTACTTGCTTCGGTCAAGGTTAAGTTACGCTAGGGCCAGGGTTCAGTCATATTCTATTGTAGGTCACAGATCAGTGTCCGGTCATATCCATTTGCAGGTTATGATTGCTTTGCTCACTGAACGGAAATGACCCCGTATATCGATTATGCAATCTAATTAACTTAAAATTAATCGCTAATAAATGTCTGCATAAAAGCATGTACGCTATTTGCATTAAAATTAAAACATACATCATCCCCGTCAGGTTGTCCGAGTTGTCTGAGGTGCTAGATTTAAGTTCTTGTTCTCAAACTAGACCGTGAGTTCGAATCCCACACCTGACATTTTTAAATTTTTAATTCGTAAAATTAAACGAGTACTTGATTAGTTTTCGTAATTTTAAGCACAGGTTTATTTTAGTATCAATGGAAGAGCAACTCGTATATAATATTATGTGATGTAAATAATATACAAAAGAATAGTTATTAAAGTTTTATTGAAATCATCATAGAATCTCATTTATGTAAATGTAGTATAATACAATCATAATATGTAATTAAACACTATTAGTAAATTACATGAATAAATATAATTTAAAGAATGTTATTGTAATTATGATATCATTATTTATTTAAATGTCACATAGTATAATACTAAATAATTTAAATACTCTACAGGTTACAAATTATATAAAACAGAATAACTATTAAAATTTCCTAGATAATATATAAATATCATACGGCTTTAGTTTACGCCATTGTTCATATATTAAATGTTTACATATAATAGGAATATCCAATTTGTTAATATGACGGAATGTAATAGTACTTGCAACTACTTCCGCAGCAGTATATTGTAGCGTTGAAGGACAAATAAGGAGACGATCATCCAAACAATATATTTCTGGAGTAATTCGTCCATGTTTATTACTTTGATCGCACTTCCATTACTTCAGTTCACTAAAAAACAAAGTTATAGGAAATAAAATGAATCGTACTAATTTAGTTACAGGAAATATATAGCTTCCTACAGAGCATTTAGCAACAACTAAGTGTCTTTTTAAATATACTGCACCTTTTCTTGACTTACCCTTTCCAATCTTAGGTGACAAAGCGAAAGAAAAAAAATTTAAACACCGCCAATCGCTTTCGCGTCCGTCCGAAAATGGTACAATACTCTAAGTTGGTGAATCTATTTTATTCTTCTTGTTTTATTTTATTACAGGTATGCGAACGAATATTAATCGTCCTTCGGGTGATAATCGATCTACGTCGTATTCCATTCCGGGCCAGTATTTTATTTATCTGTGTGTAAGTTTAACTTTTTAAATATTATTACAGGCCCTTCGTCATCTCAGGTATACTATACCAGTTGCCGCGAGTATATGCCTAAACTTTGTCACCTTGGGCATTTGCGCTCTAATAGATATAAGGCTGCAGCTGGAGGAGGATATCGATAGAAGATGATGGTATATCAGTTCTAAGTTCGTCCTTTAAATCCCTCTTAGTGAGCTATAGAGTCTCTGCACCAGGTTATTACATAACTTTCGGAGATTTTATAAATGCTATTAAAAGTAAAGGTTTAAACTTGTTAAATAAGGATATATAAAAAATTTTATGTTTTAAAGTTAACCTTAAATTGTCCGGGTATTACAGTTTGGAAGCCAAAGGTTCCGAAAAAGTTAAATCATTTAATACACGAAATGTTATGGTTACGTTAGGCAGTTCGATTGATTTCTTTGATGACTTTAGTATAGTTTTGGACGGAAAAATTAGTGAATTTCAGGAGCAGGATTCCTGTATGTAAGATAGTTGTGTAGTATTAACTTGTTATATTTATCTACGTTTCAGGTTTAACTCTAATTAAAATCCTCTTTTTGGAAATTAATGTAACTAAGTATAATCCGTTAAGAGCGTCAAACTATTTTCCGCTTCCTAAGTATATTAGTGATAAGAAAGCCATAGTAAACGTTCAAAATTCCGATCAATTTTGTTTCGGCTAGGCGTTAACCTCTGCAGCTTGTGTTTTGCGAGGTCTATCTAATAGAGTAACTTCCTATCCTAATTTTTCTAATCCATTTAATTTTAATGGGAGGTTGTAGGTCCTCTTTATTTTACTAATAATAAAAAACCTTCACATGTAAATTTGTTACTGATACATGATTTTGACGGAAATAGTCATTACTGTTGGATTAAGCACTTTTCGAGACTTTTATCCAATCAAGTGAAACCTAAAAAAATTGATTCACATTTTTGTGATGGATGCTTGCACTATTTCACTACCGCGCGACCATTACTGCAACATAATGGATTTGATTGTACTCATATTTACACTAAACCTCCATATATTGACCCTGTAATTGATAAATTGGGGCATTATGTGCATGGAAATGTACTTAAATTTGAGAATTATAGTAAATAACTTGTGGTACCTTTTGTTGTTTATAAGGACTTTGAGAGTATTTTCATGGCCATTCAGACCGTTGATCCTAACCCACAAGAAAAATTTACCATAAAAACCTGCGAGTATTTACCTAATTCTTTTTCGTACTACATAAACTTGTCGTATGCCGATAGTATATCTAAATTTGTTAGCTACTGTGGTCCTGATACTGCAACTGAATTCATGAGGAGATTGGATGCTGGCGCTAGATATTTATACGATCATTATTTGAGTGTTGTAGTAGCGATGACTGATTTAAATCGGGATCAAATTCGAAATTGTGAAGGTTCAGTCAATTGCTGCGTTTGTAGCAAACCTTTTAATGAAGAAGATGTAAAGGTTAGAGATCACTGTCATATTACGGGTTTGTTTTGTGGAGCGGCTCATTCAGTTTGTAACTTAAATTATAAACTACCAAATTATATTCCAATTTTCTTTCATAATTTGACGGGGTACGATACTCATTCTTTTATTGAACAACTAGCATTAGATAATGAAGACATTGAGGTGATTCTATTTACTAAAGGGAAGTACGTATTTTTACTAGACATATTCTCGTGGGTGAGGTTCCCAACGGCTCCGGAAAATTACAAAAGGTATACTTACGCTTGCATTTTTAGGATAATTTTCGATTTCTAAGTTCTTCTTTAGAAAATTAGGTTAAAATTTAACCTATGAAGAATTCGTGGAAGTTAGAAAATATTTTGATTGTGACAGTAAATTTGGTTTGATACAACGAAAGGAAGTGTTTCCATATTCGTATCTGAACTGTTTCGATAAACTTGGTGATATAGTTTTACCCTCTCGTGAGAGACTTTATGATAACTTATGAGGTGAACATATCTCATATGATGATTATCAAAGAGCGATTGATGTATGGAATCTATTCGAATGCAAAACTTTAGGGAAGTATTCCGACGTCTACTTGAAAAGTGAAGTTTTACCTTTAAGTGCCGTATTTGAAAATTTTAGATAGGTGTGCTTAAAGCACTATTCGTTAGATGCTGCACAATACTTCACTGTTTCCGGCTTATCTGAGGATGCTATGCTCAAAAGTACAAAACTGCAGTTGGAATTGTTAACCGATATTGATATGCTTTATTTTATCAAACAAGTTATTCGTGGAGGTGTTAGCATGTGCGCGAAAAGGAAATCTTTTTCGAATAATAATTTTTTGCCAAATTATGATCTCACCAAGCCTACTTCTTTTATAATGTATTTAGATGCGACTAATTTATACGGACCCAGTATGCATCGATGTTTACCTCGATGTCATTTTCAGTGGATGCCTAGGGATCGGTTACAATATTTTAATGTTTTAGATGCATCCGAGAATTCGAATATTGGATATGTTCTCGAGGTTAATTTGGAGTATTTTAAGCCTCTATAAGATGGCCATAACGATATACATTTCTCCCCGAATCTATGAAGCCTCCGACGGTTCGTACTAATCATAAAAAATTAATTTCAACTTTATTCGAAGAGTCAAGATTTGTGATTCACTATAGGAATTTACAACAATGTTTAATTGAAAGTTTAGGTTTGATTGAAATTCATAGAATACTCCAATTTCAGCAGTCGCCTTGGTTAATGCAATATGTCTATTAGAATACAAAATTAAGAAATACCGCTCGAAATAAATCTGAAAAACAATTCCTTAAGACAATTGTTAATTATGTATACTGAAAAACTATGGAAAATGCTGATAATAGTCACTGGGAATCTATTAGTAGAAAATTTGGCGCGGAAAGATACATTGCTAAATCGAATTTCAAAAACTTTGTTTCGTTTTCCGAGAATTTGGTCGCTATAGAAATGGAAAAGGTATTGGTTATGTAGAATAAACCAGTTTATATAGGTTTTTCTATTTTGGACTTATCGTTAACGGCCATGTACGAATTTTATTATAATTTCTTAAAACGTTTATATGAAAATTCGGTTTCGTTGCTATACACCGACATTAATACTTAATTATTGAAATTTTTGTTAATAACTTTTATGACGAGATTAAGAAACATTTGGATAGATTCGATACATCTAATTATTAAACCTGATAAAGTTTATGAAATAGAATGTAATGGGTCTCAAGTAGGAAAAATGAAGAATAAATATGGCTGTATTCCCCTCGCTTGCTTTTATGGATCCGTTGCTAAAACATATTGTGTAAATGCTAACAATAAGTGGGATAAAAAGACAAAGGGTGTTACGACAGCTGTTATAGACAAACATGTGAACGCATCTGATTACGCGGCTGTTTCTGAAAACGATGGTGTCGTAATATATTACAAAATGTTGTTTTTTAAATCGCATGTACACAATATCTACATCGAAATGCGCAATAAAGTGGCGTTATCCTCAAAAGACGATAAAAGGTTTATAATTCCAAGTGTTAATAAAATCCTTGCCTGGGGACATCAAGATATATCGCGCGAAGAAGCCGATCGCAATCAAAATTTGGATATGTTGATTGAAATAATGCAATCCATGACTTGAATAAGTCATAATAGTAATGAGAATTGATGTTTACTATCGTGTTCTTTGCTATTATTAATTTTAGGATAACTAATATCATGTGTTTAAATTTTCATAGTGTTTGCTTAGTTAGAAAATATAATCTTATAATTATACATCTTATAACTAATTTATATACCATGTAAATGGTAGGAGTTCGTTTAAAATAAAACGTTAATTATCTGATAATAAGAATTTTATTTAAAAAAGTTCTGCTTCGCAGTATCTCTAATATAACACTATACTATTAGACTATCATCTGATATCCAAGAATTTTGCGATGAAGGAAGTCCCAACCATTTCATGGACATTAAATTTGGTCTTTTCTTTTTAATACTCGTTCAACCAAATATACGTCGGGATATTTCACCTTTTGTAATACGTGTTCGTAAAATCCACCTGTTATCTCGCGTTTTTCGTTATCTTCCAATACGTATGTAATTGGATTCGTAAGCTTAACTTTAACAACTTTAAATACCTTAGTACTCCAAATAGGTGTGTATTCTTTTGTAAATTCTTCGCGGTGCTTAGAAATTCTTACGTAATCTCTCGTTTTAAACTTTGTAATGCTGCCACCTTTAATATTACTAAAAGATGTTTTCTATATATTTTTTTTTATTTTTGACAGTAACGTTTATAGGCTTGTGTCCTGTCTTGCTATGCACGGTTGAATTGTAACGTTTAACAATTTCTAGTAGTAACTTTAACCACGTATAAGAACCCTGTAAGCTGAATTGCTTCCACACCATCCCTTTAAGTGTTCTATTAACCCTTTAAACGATGGTACTTTCCTTACTGGAATATGTTATGCAATGATTTACTTTTAATTTTGTCATTAATGCTTTAAAACGTTTATTATAGAATTACTTTCCCAATCTGTCTGCAAGATCTTTGGAATACTTTTTAAAGAAGACATTATATTTCGCATGATATTATTTACATTTTCGCCTGTCTTTCTTTTAACCGGTTGAACCCATACGAATTTCGAAAATGCATCGATTACTATTAAAATATATCTGTATCTGTTGTTTATTTTCCAATACGGTATCATTTCAACTACACCTGCTTGGAACAGATCATTTAGACCTTTTACTATCATGCGCCTTCGTTTGAAATGTCTGCGAGCAGGTTTATGCAGTTCTTCGACAATTGTTTTCTTCGCATTCATTGTGAATTTAGGGTCACCTTTAAAACTGTTTCAAATAATTGTAAACGATTCTCGCTCTTCTCACTGGGATCAGTAAACTTAAATTTATCACCTTTGTTTATGGTAAGTATAACTAATGTACTTTCCGTATAACTTGAAGTTAATCAAATTTTTGCAAACGTGCGTAATAATAGCAGTTTTCAAAGGAATAATATAGTAATTTGCATCTTGACTAACAATCATAGAATTTCCTTCCTTGTCTATTCCGTTTGAAAGTATTTGATAAAGCATTTCGTAGTGCAAGTCAGGAACATCTTTAGCTACATATATTGGAACTTGTGTCGCGTAGTGTGCATGTAGGTGTCGACCGAATTTTTCGAGAGTCGTTGTGATAAGTTCGATGTTAATTGAAATATTAAGGATAAAATTGACGGTATTTTATAATCTTTTCTGCACGTAATTCGTCAATGATGTAAATTACTTCGTTTGTAAGTCGACAGATTTGGAACTTAAAAGCGTCCTTAACCAATTCACCAATTTATTGGTATCTCGCCATGGAATAAATTCGAGTTTCTTGTTATTAAGATTTAACATCTGCAAATCTGACCCTGTTTGTTTTCATTTTGTTGGTTGAGATCGTGTAGCAACAGATACTGGTGTGGCGCGTGATCGTGTATCTTATGCTGATGGTGTTTTATGCGTTGGTGGTGTGTTAGACACTGCTTGGGTTCGTTTATCGATTGGAGTCTGTGTTGAAAAAGATAGATGATTCGAGGGTTTCCTGGGTGGGTGTAGAATGAGTGCGTTGTGACTGCAAAATTTGTTTTATTACATTTGGGTACTTCCTATCGGTACCAGTAATTCTCTCGTTTGCCTTATAAACATGACGTATCGCGTTAGTTCGCAAAAGTATATCTCTATAGGCATGTCCATCTTGTGTTGTATATGCTAAAGGATCCCTTGTTAACAATAACTCATACAGACCCGGAGTGCCTTTATATGTATAAGTTTTCTCCGATGGTGTAATTATTGTTAGATCTTGTCCCTTGAATGTTAATTCCGAATCACCCACTTCCAACATTTTTAACAGTGCATTATAACGCGCTCCACAGTAATAATCGTATTCCTTTTTAGTATCTTTAGATATCCCGTCCACGCAGATTTCAGCTAAACCTACGAAGTGATTCAAATACGAATCAAATCTGCATCACTGCCTTCTTCTTTCAATTGACTCTGCAAGTCTTCCAAAATAATTTGCGGTTCTCTTTCATCAACCCCCATTTAGATAAAGTGGACTTCCTCAGTTCATGGTTTAGAAATTCTCCCCGCATTACTTTCATGTTCTTCATATTTAGTTATTTCAAATTTAATTTTTTCATCTTGAATTGTTATTAGATATTTTATCGGTTGAGCAATAGGTTTTAATACTCGTTGTGTTTGAAGTTCAGCTTTTGCGATATCTGACCTTAAGCTTTCATACTTCCTCTTTACCGATTGTCTAGCCTTGATTAAGTCCTTCACCGATAACGCAGCCATGATGACTATTTCCGTTGTAATATTTATAACTTAATATAGTAACTAAACCCTTTCCTATAACATCCTGAATTCATGTCTTTATCTTTATCTATCCCCAATAATCCGTATGTACCTCTCCAACAGCATGAACATATCGTCTTAAATCTATCAAATGTCATATCTCCCATCACATGATCATGAAATATATGCTTCAGGTATATGTGATCTTGGTTTAAAATAATGATTAGATTAGCATTATCCCTTAGAAGCCTTTTTGGTAGAGATGAGTATGTCTGACTTAAATAAAAACAATCTACATTCTTATATCGACCGCAGCAAAAGTAATCCTTTATTATTGCTTGATTTTCACAAATTACATCATCAAATATCATAATGGAGATGTTTTCGCAATCCAATGGTTTAATTCTTTCTGAACCGTCTATCGATTTCAACAATTCTCTTAAATAGACGTATTTTGGCTGTTAAAGCGATTTTGAATATAAGTAAATGGTACGAAAGTAATGATATAAGTACATTAGTCTTTTATCCATCAGATGAAACTGTAATGATACATCTTTTGACTCCGCCTAACAGATTACCATGCCTTTTAAATATTTTAGTTGAAGTACGGGTATCATAATTCTTTACTACCAGCCGTTTCTTTTGCGGAATATACTGCATAGTATACGAGGTCCGACAATTAAGTAATGAGACAGATGTGAAAAAAAATATCACTTATGTTTTTAGTCATCTTTATTGGTTCCCTTCTGCTTGCACATATATACTCCAAATTCTGCAGATCAATGCGATACTGATTGATTGCAGCATAACAAGCGTAATAAGTGGGAATTGTAGAAACGGCGCAGCTGCTCACACTATTCATCAGTTTTTTCTAGCGTCCCACGTGGATATAAAATTATAGAATCCCCAGATCCCGTGATATATCTACCAATAAACGTTAGAACGATATCGCACATAACGCTTCAAGACGGTAATGTCATTAACTTTATAGGGGAAACTATTACTATAGCACTTCATTTGAAGTTAGTCCGCGTTAGATAGAATTCAGTTGTTAAGTATAAAAACCCTCATCGATCTTGTACCAGAATTCGAAAATGTGCAACCGTCATGTGGTTAGTCGAAATTAGGAAAACCTTTCTTCGTTCTTTATGTTTCACAGTGTTGCAATGAGCATATTAAATATTAATGAAAAAGTTCGAATTGACAACGGTATTGTTAATTGGTAAACCCATACTCACCAGCCTTATACTGCACGATTTGATAGTAATGATAAAATTCGTATACCAATACAGGAAGACATACCTACTTTACCCTCCAAAAGTTACTTGTATGTGGAAGGTCGATTATTAAAAGATGACGAGACTGTCTTGACAACAGCTAAATTTAGCAATAATGGTGTAGTATACTTATTCAGTAAAATTTCTTTATAAAATGAACGGCGTGGTGATTGATTCCGTTACAAGGTCAGTTATAACATCAACAATGAAGGGATATCTATCATACAATTCATCCAACTGTAAAAGGCTTGAAAATGCAGGCTGGTTTCCTGAGGACAATAGTCCACTAGTGGATAACAAAGGAAATTTTAATGCATATCTAACTTTGAATACACTGTAAAGATTTGCAGAAGATTATAGAGAAGTCATTGTTATTGTCAGAAAAGAACTTGTATTAATACGTAGTAATGTAGGTACGTAT
>JAHWXV010271850.1:0-26374 GCA_024586415.1 Phrixothrix hirtus | reverse complement strand
TCCCGCAGGTGAACACTATGGACTGGGACAAATAAACATACATACCCGGCTTAAACGTAAACTTCCTCAAGACATTTATATATCAAACTAGTAGTTAATATCTTAGTAAACGATAATAAATAGTGATGGGTATCAACCCTTTAGTGAGTATTTAGTGTACAACTTGTGATATGTGAGTGAACTCAACCATGAATAGCATTTGGTGCTGAACTGGTTTACAACTGTAATAAAAAAAAGGGGTTCAGTTTTACCCTAATACACTGGTTCTACTTATTTAAATGTTCTGTATAGCAGAAACTGTGGATATCTTAAAAGGCCAAGTAATTTACATTTTACATCAAAAGCTCGATATGCAAAAGCTGTCCGCTATCGAGTAGAAGTGAGTTCGTTGTCAACCTTTATCGAGAGTTAGAAAATTTTTAAACGAAATGAGGTTGACTTATTATTTCACCGATTTACTTGCAACGAAGCTTGAACACATCATTTCACTCCCGCTTCGGAACAATAATCTAAAATGTGGTTTAAGTATGGAAAACCGGTTCCAAAAAAGCAAAAGCAGTTTTTTAGCTGGGAAAGTGAAGGTACGCTTTGGAATGCCAAAGGGATAGTGTTTGTAGCTACCTTCAAAAAGGGCAAGACCATCAACGGGGAATACTATGCAGATACCATTTACAATACAATACAATATTATTTCTCATCATTGATTATACAAAATATAATATAATATAAAGACAGCATTAGAAAAAAAAACAAAATACTAGTAAAATTTGGGTTATATTGAATATTTCCAAGACTACAATTTAATTTTACTCAATTTTATCACCATAGGTAGGGGGATGCTTTGAGCATGCTATGGTTAAGATATACAGGTTCAATTTGATTAAATTTAGATTAGTTAATATAATGTTTTATATGACTAAATAATAACCGCTAAGAAAAGACCAGGTGTTACTAAAAAGAAAATCCTGTTTCATCATAATAACGCATCTACTCACTCAAGGGTCGTTGTTGTTAAGAAATTAAACGAAATGAAGTTTGAATTATTACCGCACCCTCCTTATTCACCAGACTTGGCACCATCCGACTTACATCCATTTCTTAAACTAAAAACGTTTCTTGGCGCTAAAAGATTTAACACTAGAGAAGCTAACGTTAGCAATAAACTAGTAATTAGCAGTCACTTCGATAAAGGCATTAAAAGAAAGACTCGAATATCGATGGCTCAGATATAGGGGGATTATATTAAACAATAAACCTATTTCTATGCGATCGCGCCAATTTATCGTCCGGCTCTTGTTTGTAGCAAGTCGCGGTTAGATCCACCTTGCAAAACCCAAATTTAGAGAATTTATCTGGATACATGTTTATAAAAAACAAAAGAATATCGGTGCATTGGACGAACTTAATCACCATGGCACCATTCATCCATACTTACATGCGATGTTGTGCCCCCTTGACATCAAACAAGTGTCGAGATGCGCCGAAGCAGTAAGCTAGAAGACAATCTCAAGGTATTCATATCGGCGTGGAGCTTTTCTAGAAGTTTCCTTCTCAAAAAACGGGTCTCTCGAGGCTTCCATTGCTCTGCATCGCTTGACAGGAAGATGCAGACAATTGCCTCGAGGAGTGCGGAAGCCCTCTTCCTCCTTCTGCCCTAGGAGATTCCAAGAAGTATCCTTCCGGCACCTCCATGCCCGAAAAAGGTCACTGGAGGTAGTGGCTTATAGCCGTAAGTTTTGCCTCAATTCT
The DNA here is from genome assembly GCA_024586415.1 of Phrixothrix hirtus. Lineage (NCBI taxonomy): Eukaryota > Metazoa > Arthropoda > Insecta > Coleoptera > Phengodidae > Phrixothrix > Phrixothrix hirtus. The sequence goes on along the minus strand of JAHWXV010271850.1, from coordinate 24,625 downwards.
TAATAATTATTTGTTCGATAAGCAGGCTTATTTGAAGTTGCCAAAAATCCGATTCAAAGTATGATAATAGAGACAATTGAGTTTACCTTAAGCAATTGAAAACTTTTACGATATAATATATCGAGGTATGCACAAATGGGGTTGCATACATTTCCGAACCTAAATCTGTTATATTTTATATAAATTTGTTTAATAATTTTATTAACTGCAGAAATCTATGCAGGCATACATTTTTAAACCATTTTTATTTAATCGTTTTACGATATTATGTTTTTCTGCTTGTTAAATTTTAATACTAATAAATTAATAAAAAAAACAAATTTGTTTGCATCAACTTTTTTAATCTGCAAATATGATTTACTATGTATAAAACTGTTTATTTTTAATTAGTTACAGCAAATTAGCGTTGGATAAAAATTTAAAGATGCTAATTTTATGGCTGCGGTCAAGCTGAAATTTGTCTATGAATGTACACATCTCTCATTCTTGAATATGATTATTTTTGTGTTTTGGGTACAGGAAACAAGACCCTATCTTGATGTCTGTAATCATAAACCACGTCTACGTGTACTAACTTGAGTTATTTATACGTTGGTACGATGCTTCTTTCATTCACTTTTCCAAAATATGAATCGAGTAGCGCGTGAATTGCATACCAAACAGTGCACTCTTTGAATACAAATGATTTTTGTGGTGGAATAACAGCGTATAATAATAATGTACTTATAGAAGTATGTTTGCTACCGTAATGTCGCCAAAGTAGGTAGTTTTAGTTGTGACACTTTTCCCGGAAAATGTTCCCCAAGATATTACCGTTATTTCTTATTCTACACGAAAATAGCACAACCGCTACTAGACTGATTAAACTTTTACGTTACCTTTATGCGCCGAACACAAGCTACAGTAATAAATAGGTAATGAATTTGTGTCAATTTACGTTGTAAACCATTTTATTACCTTTTCGTAAATGAATAATTATTTAAATAATTATCACATAACTGGGATTTTCTGTAAAATAAATTACGTTAATAAGCTTTGTCTGGGTGACGTGACGTAGTAACTACCTTTAAATTTAAATAAAGCGATGCTTAAAATTTTTGTCTAAGATGTATTTAATTTATTATAAAATAATTGTATAAAATATTATGATGACTCTAAATTTGTCTAAAAGAATTCAAAACAGTTCAAATCACTTTGAATTTGGCGTCTTATGGTTATTATCGTTATCTTATTACGTTAATAGTTGTTTCTTGTAATGTGTCGAGTTTCTTTAATTTCTTTTGTGTATTTTTAACGCTAAATTTTAAATTCGTAGTTAATTGCAGAGTTAAAATCATTTTGAAACACATACGTCATCATCACAGGGGTGTTTCCGCGTATTAGCAGTAGTGGATTATGTTAAGATGAATAATACTAATCAATAACAAATATTTTCATAAAATTATGAATTGTTTATGAGATCGTCTTTAATATATAAAATAAAAGAAAGTATATCAAAAAGTTATTGTATGGGTAAACATGTAATTGAATTTCCTCTAAGAATACCTTTTGTTTGGATGTTCTCGTATATTTGAAATGAAATTAAAATAGACGGCGACAGTGTTTGCGAGACTCTCCTTTTAGTTTAATTTAAACTCGTCCGGCTTAATATTGGTTTGCGTATCTCTGACGTATATGTTGTTTCAAAATGATTTTAATTCTACTACGGTTTTACAAAAATTAATTTTTATACAGTGCTGTATTTAGTGCTAACGGTTTTTTAAGCTTTTTTAGGCAAAGTACTAAGGTTCACGCAACGATTTTGTTCTTAGCAAGAAGTAAAGTAGATAAGCACCTACAAAACATTATCACTTGACCGAAAATAATAATAATAATATTGCCCAATAAATAACCAATTACAGGATAATACGAATATGTATAGTATAATTAAGTAGTATGTAACACAATTAATACAATACAAATACTACGTAGATTAGAAAATTTACAATAAATTCAAATTTAATATTTTAACAATGAAGATGGAAACAAAATACAATAACAAATAAAAACAATAAAAAAACTAAAACCGTGTAAATATTAATTTCTTATACGGTGATATATATGTGTAGATAACATTTTTACTTGATTCAGGTACCTAAAAATATTTTGAGCTACTAGGCGTTTCCAATTACTTCTTCTGTAAAGATGGAGTAAATATATCTTCATATATTTTATTAGCATTTCTGGATATATGACTTATGGGAGCCCTTAATTTTATGTTAGTTTTGTTCTTGCATTGCTAAACATTATACTATATCTACAGGCAATTCTAGGGACATGGAAATCAACATAACCTAATAATTTAGGGGAGTCAATACTGCCATTTATTAAGTTCATCATGAACCAGCACTACATAGTTCCCGCCGTGATTGCAGAGGTTCTGTACTGTGTTCGTTTAACAGGTATGCGTAGTCAAGGTTTCGATTTGAATGTTATAAATATGGCGGTACTTCCACCTTGTGGAAATAATTCAAATCAATTCAAATTAAATGTGACAACGTCACTTTTAGTTCACAAATTCTAACTTATAGGTGGCTTCTAGAAAGATTAAATTCATTGTAAACGCATATGCTTCATCTTGGTTTTAATGGTGAAAGAAACAGGTTACTTTGTTTTGTGATGAATTTATTGTCCTAAATGTATTTTATGTGATGTAAAACCCATTGCACCAAAGTAAAATAGATTCGTTACCTTTTATTAAATCAATATTGCAAATGTAGTTTGGTATTTGTTACAATTACTAAAGATTGATTGTAATAAATAGAAAGTAAACGGTTAACAAAGAATCAATTTAATACTGGGATGGGATCAATTTCTAGATCAATCTAAGGAATATTGATTTTTTTAGATTCAATAAAATATGTGTCCTACGTTTTTATAATTGTGAGTGATAGCAAATTGTCCATTTAAATAATTGTGGCAGATTAGATAAAGAATTTCGGTTGGCATTTTTCGTTATCTAAGAATGCGGAAGTGCCTTTTGGCCTTGGTGGAATACTAATGATAAGGTTATTACGAAAAGGTACAGTTTTATCTTATTTAAATTTGTCTGCTTATCTACGCATTATGACGATAGTCTGCATCGTTCAAATCGACCTATTTCTTTGATTGCAAATTTAATGCGATCTCGTATTTTATTTTAGTAAATTATAAACAGAATAATTATTGTTTCATTTGTATAAATGTGTCTTCAGTTATATTACAATATATTTGTAACATTTTTAAATTAATAGAATCAATTCTTTAGTAGATTGTATACCTAAATGTTAATTTGCATTCCTAACTATAATTTGATTTAGAAGTATAAACTGGTCACATGAATAATGTTTGTTTATTTAAACCTAAATTATTCACATTATGTTACAACTATCTTAAGCTGATGATTTTGACTATATGCTTGAGATTACCTATAATTTTGTGTTATCTCTAGATAATGTTGTTAATTCTGTTTAAACAAATCGTGCTTCTTGACAATAATTTGGGTTATTGGACATCCAGCCACTGCTTCATTGTAACTTAGTACTTGGTAATACAACGAGCTTAATGTTAACATTGTACAACTATTGTAAAGCCATATTGTTTTTTATGTTCCTTATTTGCAACTGAGACTGTTTAATTAAAGATTTGTTTACCAACTTATTGTTTCTTATTTGTGCAAATGTTACTCCCTACAAGAAGCTGCGAAGCACCTTTGTTTGTATTCACCATATTATTCTTTTTAATCTAGCTCAAAAGGTCCGGCGTCTATAATTATTAAACAAACTAATGTGCTTATAGTATCATAGCATCACGAAATTTGAAGTATCCACGCCTGGTACAAATTCTGGTTCTAAATTATAAGGAAGCATAGCTATAATTTGGAAGAATTTCCGCCAACCAAACTCTAGTTAAAAAGTTTATTTATTCATATGTACGTAGTTATTTGAAAATATCTGCATATCATTAAATTTTCAACATGATAACTATTGCTTACTCCTATCCAATTAAATGTTAAAATGTGTTTAAAAATTATTAAGACTTCTATTATTTCTTATATTAAAGAATTATTCATTAAATTTCTGCCGAATTTATATTTTTTCTTTCACATTGATGTGTGCGGTCAGTTGGATTTCTGAGCGTACACGTGCTTTAAAAGGGTGCCCGATATAGAAAGTAAAATTGTATGCGATGAAACAAATATCTAGTGTCCGAGTTCGATCATGTGAGAGTCCGGAAGTTGGAGGTCTTCTTTATGGAATGTATACATAAATTGCATTGGGGCTTTCAAAATTTTCAGAAATGAAAAGAAATTCGGAAGTAAAGGTTCCACTCTATTTTATAGTAAGGCATAGTATGAAGCCCAACGTCTATGCAAAATATCTAATCTACTTTCTCCTCTTTAGCACTGCTGATCGCGTTGGCTGCAATATATTGTGCATTGTCAGTAAGAGGCGGCCTTTTTTCTATGAGTGGAACGTAAGCTATAAATTTCCTTTCTGTGAAACGTCAGCGTCTTGGCCGCACAAATCTATCAATTTTTTGAGACCTGATATGGTATTTTTCAATAATTTTTTCTACTAAATTATTTCAGAAATGTAGATAGTTCCTTGCACCTCCATGGGTTTTATATAAAATGAATACGTCCCTTACTCAGATATGAAGTAAATGAAAAAAGACCTTTTTGTAATACCTTTCCACGAATTTCCTTGTTACAGGATAATCATGAAGTAGTTGATCTATTTTTCAAAGCCTTCTATGTAATCTATAGTCACATTGGCCCTTTTTACTACATCGTCATACCTTTTTGCAGCCTCCACGAATTGAGAATTGTGGATTTTTATTTCACTATTTCATTACTATGATTTTACCTGTTTGGTAGGAAACCGTTTGTCCCTTTTGTAATTTTTTACGCTACAACACGGCGGATATTTGATTAGGATTCTTCGCATGACTCTATAGATGTCGATGTTTCAAGTTAATAGAAGATCTGCCAATTGTGACGATGTATAGTAATTACCAGTTGTAAATAAAGGTTCTTATAATGTTAACATTATACTCAATGACACAGAAATTACAACACCAAAAAAAGGTTAGAATTTCCAGATGGAATTTGGTAAGAGTATTCACCAATGCTATAGTAATAAATGATTAAAATTTGGGAGGAAAATCTTTATTAGTTAAACAAAATTGTATAATAATTGTTAATAATATGTGGTGCGGTCTCTCTGATTTACACATTCATTTACACGCCAAGGCATTGATTGAATAAGGTGGTTTATCTCATCTTGATGTTTGCCTCCCATGCAAGTTGCACCTCATGTTGTTGCCATAAGTAATTACACCCTAAACCATAACACCCACAATGCGGTGTACGCGCCTCTCAACTGTAAATCGAAGATTCCGTCGTTCATCCCGTCTTCTTCTGACTCTCACACGACCGTCGTGCATTCCTAAACAAAATTTAGATTCGTCACTAAAGACAACACGGCGCCATTAAAGATTCCAATGAGATCGTTCATTGTATCATGCTGACAATGTTCTGCAGTCAAAGAAAGCACAAGTTGCAAACGATATGATGTTAACACAAAACTTCGGATTCGGCGATAAACTGTTCTAAGGGTTACAAGGTGACCTTCTTCACCAAACCATTGGTCACCAAGTAGAGTAAAATCGTTCTCTAAATGCCAGTTGTCTTAAGCGACGATCTTGACGTTCATTCGTTCTTCTTGAAGCCCCGGTTCTTCTTTTACGATGTTCCTGGCTATCTTCAAACCATGCACGACACACTTGTGTTACAGAGACCGATTTCGATTTACACGGTTAGCAATTTCCGCAAATGAAAAACCAGCTTCGCGCAAACCAATAATTCGACCTCTGTCAAATTCGCTTAATTAACGATAATATCCTCGTTGTCGTATTCTAAGCATGATCAGACAAATAAAACATGTTAACAAAAGAACAACAACCAAAATAATGTTAATTAACAAAATACAAAGCGAAAAAGTTAGCAAATAATTATAACTGTCAAATGTGACAGAGATTTTATCAAAGTTGAGTCCAATGGTAGAATCTGATACTATCAATTCTTGAATCTACTCTTAAGTCACTCAATATTTTCCGGTCGGCTTTACACAAATAAACGTTTTACAGAACCTGCCTGGTTTAACCCACAACGGATTTGAATTTCATGAAGGAACTCCTTCCATATCTAATCATATAAACTGACGACGACATATCGTTGTTTCCATCACGGGATTTATTCTATGTTACGTTTGAACCGCAAATATATCAATTGCTGCTAAACTACACACATGTCTATGGACATGTGCTTTTTTGAGTCTATGTTTTGATCGTACATACAATTAAAAAATCTGGTGTGAGACAACATACGACTTTCTCTTACGTACATAGATATACAAATATGAAAATGTTATCAAATAATTAAAATATTATTTACGTTTATTTTGGGAACGATAATTGTAATGGTTACCTATCCAAGTTACTGGACACGTAAAATCCTGTTTAACTCCAGAGATTTTCTCTGGAAACTCGCTTCAACGCATTTTTTCAGGAAAAGCTCTAAGTTCACGTAAAAGGATGTCAAGGACATAAGAACCGTAGCAAGTTTCAAAACAATTATTAAAAACGCTTTAGAGAAAAACGCAAAAAACTTACAAAATCGCAAGAATAAAGTGGCACTTCCGGTCGTTCCATTTTAACTAAATTCTTGCTGTTCGATATACAGAAGATATAAAACATAAATATAATTTTTGATTTTCATATAACGATTACTTTTTGAGATACGTTGTTCACAAATAATACTCCAAGCACTTCCGGTTACTCGATTTTCAAAAATTTATTAGAGAAACTCCTTACTTAATATAAAACTAAATTAAGTAGCTAAGAAATATATTAAGTTTAAAAAAAATCGTTATAACCAATTACAATAAATCCGTGAATATGAAGAATTCGTAAAATATCTAAAAATGACAAAATAAAGTGGTACTTCCGGTTATTTGATTTCGACAAAATTTTTGATTTTGCAGAAAAAGGCGATTACAGTCCCAAATATAAATTTTCATTTAGTTAGGGCTATTAGTTTCATAGTTATTGTATTCAGAGTTAACAGTGAAAGTACTTCCAGTTACTCGATTTTCAGAAAATTTTCTGAGTAACCGTCTAGATTATATAAAAAGGTCCCAAATGCTTAAGAAATGCAATAAATTTTAGAAAAATCGAAAAACGAAAAATTCGAAAAATATCTAAAAATGACAAAAATAAAGAGGTACTTTCGGTTATTCGATTTTAACCAAATTTTTGATTTAGCACACTGAAGTGATTGTAACCTTAAATATAAATTTTCATTTAGTTGGAGTTGTTAGTTTGATAATTATTTTATTCAGACTGAATGGCGAAAGTACTTCGGTTACTTGGCTTACGGACAATTTTGTGAAAAACCGCTTAGAATATATGAAAAAGCATTTCATTTCTAAGAACTATAGTAATTTTCAAAAAAATTGTTAGAGCCGATTTCCAAAAAGCTCAAAAAACCAGAAAATGACAAAAGTAAAGTAGCACTTCTGGTTTTCTGATATTAGAGAATTTGTTGGGATCGCGTGCCACAATGGATTGAAATTCAAATATAAAATTTTGTTATTCTAGGACTTATGGTTTTTTGCTATCGTGGTCACAGACACACACACGCGCGCGTGCGCGCGCGCGCACGCACGTGCGCACGTACGCCCGCTCACACGCACACACGCACACAAGCACACAAGCACACCCGCACACAAGCACACGCTTACACGCACACGCACACGCACACGCACACGCACACGCACACGCACGCACACGCTCACGCACGCGCACACACGCACACGCGCGCAAGTGCAAACGCGTACCCGCGCACACGCTGTCGCGCACACGCTGTCGCGCACACGCTGTCGCGCACACGCGCTCGCGCACACGCACATGCAACACGCACGCACACACACACACACACATACAGACAGACTAATTTTCAAAAACATGATTTTCGTACTCACCGGACCCGAAAACGTATATTTCCACTAAAATTTCTACATCGAAAATGTTTGTCGAAAACAATACTTTCTTTTTTACCTATATTTCATATAGGGTAAGAGAAAGTAAAAATGCATGCATATCAAATATATAACACTAACAAAAAAAACGTGTAACAAGATTAGAAATAATAATTTTGTAGAAGATTACAAAACATTCTAGAAAGTTCCATCAAACTAATTTAAATGACTCATTACAACAACTGATATCTAAATAAATTCAAGCTTGGAGCTGTGAGTAATGGCATGGGAATTTATTACAACCGCATTATGACTATTTTTATTCTTGATTGTACCTGCATGTTCCTAGAAACCTCCTTTCCATATAAATAGCAGTTTAAATTCCTTTAGTTTTTAGTTTTGCTAAGAATCTTGTCTTATAAAATAGAAATATAAGCTTTATTGTTAGTTCACTTCAAAACTAATATTTAAGTGAATATGTGTAAATAAATCATAATAATTTATTGCATATAAATAAACACTTTTTAAACAATTAACTAGTTTCCTTACATTGATGTCAAGGATCTGGTTTGTTATTGAAGGTATGGGCTCACGGACTATTAATATTTAAAAGTTAATGTTAATTGTTTTCTATATGTCAGTGACAAGAAGTGCTGATAAAAAAATATGGAGTCGCTAATGGAAATATTGCAAAAGATGCAGGAGGAAATGATATCCAACCAAACTAAATTACAAGAAAAATTGGATTCCAATCAAAGGAAATTGCAAGAAGAAATTAAAGCAAGCCAAAATACATTACATGAAGAACTTAAATAAAGTTATTTGATGGTTTAAGCTTGGGTCATAACGAATCTATAAATTATGCACTCAGTTTTACTACCACAGCCGTATAAAACGGCGTGCAAGTGTTTTACAGTCGCTGATATTTCATTACTAATAAAGGAGTTCTTACTTTCTGGGACAATATTCTGCCATTAGCTATACCTGGAATTCGAAGACCCGTCAATTAATGAATTCTTCTAATTATAATATTTGTATTTGTATCATTTTACTAATAAAGTCTATGACAAAAGAAGCTACCTCATTAGAGCCTTTATCTGCAATGCTTTCATGATATACATAAAACCGGCCAAGATGCTTTCTTATGTAACTGGCGCCAAAAATGTTTACAAGCAGCGTGGAACTGGAGATTCTACTTATAATAGAATCTGCCAGGTATTGGTAGTAATTACGTATAATACAGTTAAAGCTGTTATTTACTTATAAAATTTTTTGGTCCAACGTTTATGCACCATTATACATTCTGCTTTTGTTAATATATCATTTTTTACTGTCTCACAACTATGAATAAAAACTTGCTTTTTCCGTTTTTTGTTGAAACATTAAAAGCTTTCTCTGAATCGCTACTATCACTAGACGCCATTGGTCTAACTAATTGTCATTCACTAATTGTTTTTGAAAAGGCACAAGCCATTGGTTTGTGCTGCTTTTGAATGAACTTGCAAAGAAAGTGTTCACTTACAGTATTATACGTTTGTCGTCGCGTGGCATTTTTAAAGAAATCGGCATGTCTACCTTACCTTGAAACGTTAGAAAATGGCTGAAAAACTGTCATTCTGCCTCTCATTCGACCAATTCAATCATTCCCAAAGTCTAACTAGACACAATAACACAACTGGTATCATGGTCAATGTGTCAAAGTTAGGCAAACTACAGAAATCTAAAGCAAGAGATTAGAAAAAATGTTTTATTTCCTATTTAATCGTTTCTACTGAAGTGAACGCTTGGTTATCCTATATCCTGATATATTTTCTAACTCATCGATAACCTTAGCAACTTCATTTATATTCATAAAAATATCAGTGAACTAGAACTTGATAATCACATGAATGTTAAAACCCGAAAGTTGTATTTCTTACATTGACTCTGGCCGTGAAAGTATTTCTTTTAAGATAAGGCAATATTTAACTCACTTATACAACTTCATTCTATACTGTATTGGAACACATATTGAGATGCTAAGGGGTGTTTCTGAAGATTGTATTGCTAACGTAGATATTTCGTTTTATATATGTTGCATTTTAAGGTCATATGCAAAAAAAAATAATCAGAAGGTCTATTCCTTCACATAAAATTAATTTTTGGTCTAAACTTGTTAGTTCTTCGGCTGTTGTTACAGCCGAAGAACTGTGAAATCTTAATCTTTTGTGGACCTGGTCCGCAGATGTTAGCAATATAAATAAAGTTTAACATTAACACAATTAAATAGTTCGTTTAATAAACAAAGTAACAAAGTTCAACAAAAATAATTAACAAGTTGCTATATAGATTTCAATAATGCAAATATATTTAAATTATTTCCTAGAATTAAATAATCCTGACAAAATTTCAAATCATAAGAATATAACCTACTTTTTATAATATTACATGTCCGTTTACAGCTTTTTTGTAAAATGTCTAACCTTGTCTATGAATGTGAAATAAAATGAAAACTGCTACCACATACAGCCTTAATCCTCTTTAAAAATATTTGTAAAATGAACCTAAACGTAAAGCGAGATGTATTTGTCCTTGATGCAAATAAAATCATGTCGAACAAACCAATGTCGAATAAAGAAATTAATAACTGCCACTTACCTTTTCAACCGAAGAGGCTGGAGTCTTTAAACGGTCTTAGAACCTAATTTCCCCTGGAAGATACAGATTAAATCCCCTATGGCATCTTAAACTCGTCCAAATAGAACATTGTTTTCTACGTAAAAACAGATCCCATCTCTAAAAGTGGATAGAAGAAAATATTATAATCTAAAATTCGCCAAAAAAATTATAGAAACATACCTGAAGGATTCCTTCAAACATGGGTTCTAAGAAGAAAATAACTACAATACTTTTATGTTGTTATTCAAATTGCACCATGTCAAATAGTAGCATTAAATAAAAGTTAAAACTAACAATTCAAATATTAAAGGACTAATATCAACCTTCGAATTCGCTTGCCCGAAAACGAATGCCAGCCGAAATCACGATCAAAACCTCTCACGCGTGGGACAAAATAGTCATTGGCGTACAGATAAAATTTCGACAAACAAAAATAAATTAGAATATTTCCTTCAGATTAAATACTAATACCTCCAATACATTTCATAATATAAAAACCTAGTCAGGAGCGTACGAATTAAATTTTAATAACCAAAAATAAATTAGAAAATTATTTCCGGTTTAAATATTAATATTTCTACAACATTTCATAATATAGAAGCCTAGTCAAGGGCGTACGGACTAAATTCTAATGACCAAAAAAATAAAATAGAAGGCTTTTCCAAGCCGTAATAATATACAGGTGCTATCCCGATGTTTAGCGAATTTTGTTATAAAAAGAAAAGTACTCACACTAAAAATTAATTGACACCGTCCCCTTAAAGGTAGTCCCCCTCACGGATGACCATATCGTTTCTACAATTGCTAGAAGAACTGTTTGAAATCACTTTCCGAGAGCATATTCGACATGGCTTGCGATTTGGTCTATTTGTATAATGTCAAAGCTCATTGAGCAGTTTTGAAACAAATTTGACTGCAATTTAACTCATGCTTAAATTTTTCGATAAAATTCACAGCCACGTTTCGTACTCAGTCCCCTAATCGAGCAAACTTGTGACGTGTTTGTCAATAAATGTGGAATATTAGGACCTTACATGTGATTGTTTATTCATTATTAATTAAATTCCTTTGGGTTTATTTAGTTTAATAACGAAATTTAACTTTAATATATTCGTTTATTTGGTTAGCGTATATTTTAGAAAAGTGACAATGTTCATTTTTATATCAAATTCGACAATATTGCTTTTAGTTCAAAAATTCTAACTTAGAAGTGACCTCTACGATTGGTATATTCGTCGCAATCGAATATGCTTCATCTTGGTTTTAATCCGAGAAAAACATAATGCTTTGTGGTTAAAGAATTTAATTTCAATTCTAAATTTATTGGATGTAAAATCCATTGCATAAACTAAAATGTGTTCGTTACCTTTTATTAAGTTAATACTGTAAATTTTGTGTTTAGTATTTGTTACAGTTGGCAAATAGTGATTGTAATAATGAAAAGTTTTCGTTTAACAAAGCATTCATTCATGTTTTACTAGACTATGGTCGGTATTTAGATCGATCTATGATTTTTTTAGAATATGATGGGGTGGTCGTGACTATACTAATTGTGAGTGGTTGTCTATTAAAATATAATTGTGGCAACACAAGTAAAGAATATTGTCTGGCACTGTTCGTTATCTAAAAATTCGGAAGTGCATTGGTCTTAACCAAATACCGATGATAACGTTACCATATAACAGGTACTATTTATTATATCTTACTTAATTTTGTCCATCAATCTATAAGCTATTAATGCGAGTCTACATCATTAACAAGGCAAATTAATTTAAATCGACCTATGGTTTTGATTAAAATTTAAGCGAATATAAATTGGTTTTCATCTTTTTGATCTTTAGATTATTATTATCACCAACATTTTATATTTTCTTTGGGACTTTAATCAATCTAAATACCAACGGTTTAATTATTTACTTTGTAGAATTAAACTAGTAAATTTTTCAATAGCATATTCATTTTTCGTTTGTATAAACTTATATTCAGTTATGTTACCATTTATTTAAAACATTTTAAAATTAATTGATTCATTTATTAGTAAATTGTGTTTTACCGTAAATATTAATTTGCATTCTAAGCATAATTTAATTTTAAGAAATTATCAATTGTTCCTAGGAATAATTTCAGTTTATTTAAACCTAAATTATTTGCATTACGTTACAAATATATTATGTAGATTGTTTTGATTATATGCTTGAGCGTACCTATTATTTTGTGTTATCAACTAGATATTGTTGTTAATTATAGCTATAAGAATCTCGCCACTCGAAAATAATTCGAATTATTGAACTTCCAGCTACTGTCTATCATTTTAAGTAGGTACTTGGTAAAACAACCAGCTTAATTTCAACATTGTACAGTAATTGTAAGACCACATTGTTTTATCATTCTTTTCTCATATGTAATTGGGAATGTTTATTACAGATTTGTTAACCAACTTGCTGTTTCCTATTTGTGCAAATATTACTGCTTACAAAAAGCTGCGAAACATCTTGGTTTGTATTCGCTATACTATTCTTTGCGATCTAGCTCAAAATCTTGATACCCATAATTATTAAACAAACTAATGTACTTAGCATGATGAAATTTGAAATATCCACACTTGTAGAATTTCGTGAAGCCGGTAGCAATTATGTTTCTAAATTATTAGGAAGCAGAGCTACAAACTTTTGGGATTTTTTTCGCAGATTTTACACGTTTGCAGACGTTATCAGTGTTGAAACACGGTATTAATGTTCGTTCGTTTTTAAAAATACTGTACCAGTCATAAGTCCGTGGTTTGCCTAAAGCGTTGTCACCAGAGTCGCCTTTAAACATTCTGTGAGTCTCGGATGAACGTTTACAAATTTTGTAGAAAAACTTAATGTAAGTTTGCTGCCCTCTAACAACCATCAGTTTTTACGAAGAACAAATTGTAGTATATCGGAAATAACCTTACAAAGTTATTTTTAAAACACGAATTATGTCGTTTACAATAACGCCATGCTACTTACTGATTCAAAACGTTTGGTGCACAGTCAAATAGTGTCTCAAATCTACACTATGTTTGCACGACATTCAAATTATGGTAAGACTTCTAAATTTTACAGACATTCAGATTCGGCGGTATTGGGTCGTATCCGCTGTATGCATAACAACCAAGAAAAAGTAGGGTGCCATTTAATTTCTTCTGGTTGTTGAAGAGCTACTAACTAAACCAGAACTCTTCTATTGATCAAACTACCTGGGCAAACATTGATTTTCACATTATCATGCTTACTTTACATGCGTATATTTGTAAAAGTAGATCTACGTAGTTAAAAATTAGTTGTTACAAGTAATAAATATTAAATTATAAACTCTGTCATGATGCATAATGCATGTTTGTTTTACGTCATATAATATAATATAATATAAATTAGTATTCCTTTTTAAAAAATTGAAATTTGCTATTAATATGAATTAATTTAACCTTATCATTTCAAAGAAGAAGGTCGAATGTTCTTCCTTATTTTTGTGGTTACAAACTGAATTAAACTATGCCATGCTTAAGAAGTAAAATAATTTACCCTTTTTAATTATAGGTACTGGAACTTCACACGATGCAACAAGATAACAGCAGGCTTAAAACTTCACCAAGTGTATTAGAACTGAAATCAATTTAAATTCGTATAAATCTTTAAATACAGATTGTAATTGCTTCATTGAAATAAGTTAATTCTTCCTGATTGAAAACAACTACAAGAACAAAGAAAAATTAACTAAGTTATAATTACCAAAGAAAGATGGTCGAATTTCAAACGTTTGCAATCATATTGTAAAATTAATTAATCTTTAAAAATCCTTTTAAATTTAGATAATTATTTTCATTTTAATAAAAACGATTATATATTACACTAAGTAATTTCATTTTAACGCAATATTTTATTTTAAACTTAATTTATTAGACATTATTTTAATAAACTATCAATACAACATGTTTTTGCAAAGGCCTGGAACAAGACAAAACCTCGACATCCTTAACAAATCTCTACAAAATATTGACATGCGTATTAGGCAAATACGTTGGTAAATTCACAACGATATCACTTTTGTTTTTAAAAATGTCTGAAAAATACTACAAGCAAATATAAATGAATATATGATGAAATTTTATTGTTAAATTAAATAAACTGAAAGGAATTAAATCACTAATGTATATACAAATATACATGTAACGACGTAACGTTAGATTATTATCGTCACAATTAATAGATAACTTGAAACCCGTTGAAATAATTTTTGGGCGCCACGCGTTGAAGCTTTTAAATAGGGTTTTCGAAACAAACGCTTAGTCATAGTCTTTCACATTATGCATCAACGCTATAATTTCCCCTTTAGAAGACGAGTTCAAAGCCGAAATATAATTAAGAAAATCTTCGATAGGATACTCCTTAAATATGTGCTGACGCTTCTCGCAGCTACCGCAGTCTTGCAAGATGACAGCATCAATACAAAATTTGCAGGTCTCCTGTGCAGATAACGTTGGCTCGTGCAAAAATGCATTTTCGGAACCGACAAAAGGAGTATGCTGTCGGCATTCAAAATTGTAAAATACAAAATGAAATTTCATTTCAACTTTCTCCAGTGTGTTGTCTTTTTAACCATAAAACAGTGATGGCGGATAGGTTTCTCAGATTGACAATTCACGCAACGTTTATATCCGCATCGGTATTTATCGGAATTTTTGCCTATCCATAAACTATTAATACAGTATTGACGTGCCCGTAAAGCGGTACACAAGACTTTAGGTGCTCTGCATGGCAATGTTCTCCTCGAAAATCTCTTTTATCCGCATCATATTTAATTGTGCCTAAATTTTTGTTACAAAAAAGTGCTGCATGCCGGAAATATATATTTTCAGTTTTTATGGACTTGTGCATTATTTGAACACCTACGAGATATCTCGCAAAAACAGATGACAGAAAAGGCCGAACATAAGTTAGTGATTATATTATGATTATTTTCCAAAAGCAAATTTAATCTATCGTTATAAACAACGAGAATATAACTCATTAAATACTATTGAAACTGCTCTATCTGTTCCCGCGTCTCTCCATTTGTGCAGCTTTGACATTGTTTTCGGCATTAAGCTGCCAAATGTTAGCCTTACTAATACTAAGGTCATCGTAAGGCATAGGGTATTTTGATTATTTACGACCAAGATACCCGTTTTCTTCTCGCAAAACTCTGTAAAGGCAACAAAATCCATTCTATCACGAGTACGCCTATCAAGACCATCATACCCTACAGGTCCACGTGCAGCCTAACCGTGTCGTTAGCGAAAAAGTTAACGTTCTGCTACAGAACTTTTTCAAGAATCGCCACAATGACTTGCTAGATTAGTTGGTCGGCAATTCTGAAAGATATGCCAATAGGCTTCTCCGGAAAGTTATCAGTCCGAAGAACCATCCCAACCCAATCGACAGGTGCAGTTGTATCAAGAACCTGAGCCAATAATTTGTCAAATGCGTTCTAAATCTATAATAATAACTTTACAATTGAAAGAAATTTTATAAATATTAGCTCAAATAGTTTTATACCTATTTAGTTTAAGTAATAAAAGACCTAATATTTGCTGTTATTATATAAAAGAATTCTTATTTGTTGAACTTTCGTTTGAAATTAAACTTTAACCTCACACCCTAGTACGTACAATTTAATTAAAAAAACTGGTAAACATTAAGCCAGGTTCTATTCATAATTTCTGATAATAATTATCATGTAAAACTGGGTTGAAGTCAGACAAAACAAGAACAAGATATACTAGTGTGATGTTTACCGTGAAACAGTAGTAATATTGCGAAATCCGATCTAATGGAATTCTGAGAATTCGCGTGTATTGGCTATATTAGTGATTTCGGAAGTATAATAATTAAGACTTCATTAGAGGCAAAACAAACTTTAAGAATGTGTCAAATAAATACCGCGCGCGAATGTATAGTTTTAATTTATTTTCAAACTAAAGAATTGCTTAAATAATATTTCGTCCATTTACAGCTCCTCCAGACTGAGTCGATGAACCAATAAAAGCCCGTATAAAATAAGCTATAAGATAATTAGTAAAAATTGCGCAACATGACGCAACAAATAAATCACCGTTTACCGTCCGAAATTAATCGAGATTGTTATGATAACCGAAACAATTAGCATAACAGCAATCTCAGATAATTTAATTATTAATTAATAAAATAAAAGTAATTAAATAGTATTACGCAACATTGCGTCATTTCATGCAATAATTTGTTTAAAGCAAACGTATTTGTTTTATCCGAATTGATTTGATAGCAAACAGAGAAAACCGTCTAAACCCATATTCGCTGAATGAAGAACGAGAATATGGATTTAACTATTAATAAGGTGCTTTTGCAGTCTCCATGCGAGACTCAGTGCAGCATATTACTTCGCGCATATCCATGCTAGACCGTAAAAACTTTTCTGTAAAGTCAAGCTATTTTGTTATTAAATTTTGCAGTGATCTTTGCGTGACGACTTGTGGATTCGCCAAGGCTGCGAAAATCCTGAGTACTTTTCAAATAATCCGTTAAAAAGCACCGTATACCAGGGATCTAATTATATACATTCAGATTCTAGACCGCCGTTCCGTCCCGAGTTGCTCTGTAATGAAGACATACTGAAGTATAGAATAACATAACACCAGGGGTCCTCGTGACCATGCGTCCCTGGCGTTACCCTCACCGAACCTGTAACAGAACCGATCTTGGGTCGACCACAAACAAGTTGCTCTGTAACTGTTTGTGCCCGACGTCAAGCGCTTGTCAGCGTCGTTGTACATTGAGTTGTACTGATAGCGGAGGCACAACTACGATGTACTGAGATTACCTGTCACATAAAAAGTCTTGTCATTTACAAGCGAGTTGCTATGTAGCGACCTGGGAACGACGCCAGACGCCACGACGCTTAGTGATACTGAGTAGCAAGAAAGGTCACGAGTACACGCTAACACCGCCGCAGCAAATATCCGTCCCTGATTATTGCCTGTATAAATTACGTACACAGCGGCCGCCACATGCGACACGCTCGTACCTAGATCTCGAAGTATAATGCCGACTTTCATGCCCAAATATAACTCGAGCGCAGATCTGGGCAAAGACAGAACACATCGCGACTTTTCGTGCATTCATAATCGATTGTAAATAATCCATTTTGTTTGTTACGCTACCAAAATACCGTTTTAATTTTCATTTGATTCACCTAAATGAACGTTTTAATCTTTGTTTGATTTATGTAAATAAGCTGTTCTGATTTCCATTTAATTTATTTAAATAAATTATTATTACTATCATTCTTTTTAATACTGCCGGAAAACAAAACAATTGTCAAATAAATATCACCGAAGTTCGTTTCATGACCGAAGTCACAGCAACGTCATTTTAACAAATAATGTTCCCCGATAAATAATTATTTCGCAGGTATACTGACTGTAAAACCATACGAACGGAGCCGCCCAAGTCGCTCAGGATATCAGAACTCGGACATCACGACTGAACTATCCCCCTGCAGAATATAAATTCTTTATCTTCCCGGTGCACCTTTCATCCCAAATTGAAACGTCACACTAGGCTAAAAGTTACTCTATTTACTTTAATTTGTCTTAAGTTACTAAAAGGCAATATTCTAATTAAATATAACGAAAAACATTATTTACGCTAATCTAAAAGTAAGTTTCTGAACTTTTCAGTCAAACTAAATTTGTTTCGTTACGATATCAAATAAGCGAATTTTGAAGCTATGTAATTATCATTTAAAAGTTGTAATGTAGTAATACGGTATCTTTATAACAAGGATGTCAAATTGTAACACTATTTCTAGTAGTAAGGAAATTGTAAATTAGATTTTATTATCCCGGGTCGTATACGACGCAACACAACTAGTAACCTATGACTGACCTCAATTCCACGCATCAGAGTGAGTATACAAATTCCACATGTTGCCCTTGGCCGACCATTCATCAAACTGAATACGGCCAAACCAGATTAGTTAACGGAAATTATTCCAAACCATGTCGCCAGGAACTAGCTGTTTAATTAATTAAATCTCTTCTCGTATTCACGACAGACAATGATAACTTTTCTTTTATTTTCAATTGCTTAAGAAACCACAATTAATGGGTCCCGCCTGATTTGCTATAGATAATAAAAGGAAATTAATTCCAACTTAATTAACCCAAAATCAAACTTACCCGTGGCGATAAGCAATCACATTCACGGCCCAGAAACCAAAGAAAGCAAATCGAACAATTGATTTACCACATCAATAATCTAAAGAAACGGCACGCTAGGCGAATGTCGCCGCATACCTATGATAGTAAGCTTACACTGACTCAAAAATGCACCTTCGCGCAGATATAACTATATCGCAGCGATCTTACCTAATATTTAAAGGACAGAGGCGTACTCTGTTAAAATTTTACAACTACAATTTTAATTTTTAAACAAATTTGAAGATTCTACAACTAAAACCTTACAGCCAAAGGGCTTTATTTAAATAATTTTATTTGAATATTACAGCTTACCGAAAATAAGGAAAATAACGTTACAACATTATTTTGTGTAGCGGCACATAAATGTAAAAAAAATATATTATAAAGATTTTTAAGTAAATACCTCTTTGTTTAACAGCTAAACCGAAATTCTGAAGTTCGGTAGAGCGGCGTGGGCGTAAGTACTGTGAACAATACCTAATTCCTAAACGTAGTTCTTAATATTAAACACAAAAAAATTCAGGGCGCCACTACAATGTATTCAAAATAATTTCGCACGCTCCAAACAACAAAGTGTGCTTCTTCTTTCGGGTAACTAACTACATCTAGACCTAAATAATCTAAAGGTAATTGTAAAACAAGGAAAATCTCTATAAAGAAACAAAGAACATTTATTCCTTACGGAAATTTATCGATATAATAAAAGATCAATAATAATAGTTTACATAATGCATTATTCAAACTAGCTTAACTACGTTACTTTTTTAAGAGTCAAGGTAGCATGTCTTTTGATTGACTAAACGTCATTTTTGCTTTCCTCGTGATCCTAATAGTGATTGTCAACAACAAGCAGTTTTATATTCCTTTCGGGACACGCGTTACATATGAAAGTTAACTGATAAGTCTTTAAACGCTAGAAAAAATTTATATAGTTGAAACAGCTGATTTAAAATGTATAAAACTGAATGATAAACGCAAAACATCAAATTGCCTTGTTATTGCCACAACTAAGAGATCATAAAACTTTGCACTGCGAATTCGCAGCTCACATAAATTAATTTAGACGGTCAAAATAGAACTTAATTTCGCATTGTCATTTCTTTAACAGGATTGTAAATTTATGTAGGATAATTAATACGTGCCTTAACAAATGCTGAAAGATTTTTAATTGTAGGATTTTTAATTGCAATTAAAATCCGAGCGTTACAACATCGTGCACACATATTCTAACTCAACAAATAATGAAATAACTTATAATAATCACACCTACGTTTCTACAGAGGTTAGTGACCTTTTTTTCATAAAAGAAGGAACTTATATTAATCCGAATTGTAATTAGCTTAAATTAATATTTAACTTTATTACGTTAGATAGTGAATTTACCTTAGTTGACAATTCGTTTCGTTCTGAAAGAAATTATCAGCTTATATTATAAGAAAAGAAAATTATGAAATAAATCTGAAATTAGTAGTAAATATATACGCTTACTAAGTTAGAGAAGCGAAAATTTATTAATCGTTTGTTACAAGAAAAACTAATTTAAAGCAGTTCAAATTCTATAATATGTCAGTAAGCTTTCATTCTTAATAATTTAACCAATAATTTAGGCAATATGCTTAAACTTTATATTACGAAAGAAAAATTTACGAATCTCCTATCTTCTGGCAGAAGAAATTAAATTTATTGAAAGTTCATAAATTTTTCTACGTGTTTCGGTGAACAAAATATAGCTAGCTCCTCGGCTATCGAATTAAAAAACACCGAGGTTGCATCTATCCTATCGCATCTATTTACTTTGAGCAAGATAGCATAAAACACTAACCTGGTTCCTAAAGGTGGTGAGAACAGGATAGATCACTTTCGCCTTTCACGTGTAATTCACAAACTCAGATAACGTAACAGTAGTTTTTATAGCAGTTGATACTTTTAATTAGACAAACGCAGTTTTATAAACCCTAACTTGCGCGTTACCGATACTTACCCTTCGCTAAACGTTAGAAATTGTTCAAAACAGGACTGTCCTGAATAAAGTAATAATATAACTAAACATTTTCAAATTTTAAATTAGACAAAACATTATTTATGACCTAAACAATTATTTAAATAAACCCAAATTTAAATTATTGAATTACTCAAAACTTTACGAGACTAAACACTTAACGTTATAGTATCAATTTCAATAGTTAGTTAATTTCATGTAAGAAGTAAATGACCTTGAAAATATTTGTTGTTAATTTTCCAAATAGTCTAAATAATAATCTTTGGCCCACTATAAAAAATAAAAAGAAACCTTAATTTAAATTAAAATGTATATCTACATATTAAGTTTCAAACAGTCCTTCCGTAATTAAAATATGACAAGTAAAATATGTGGTTTGTGCTTGCATTAACACAAATGTTTTGGTCCCTGAAGAGAAGGTTTTCCAGATTGTATAAATCAACCTACTTGCCATAATTCACGATTTCTATTATAATCTGTGAATACCATTACCTTTTCTTACATACCTTTACACTTTTACTTTTCTCCATCTCCTTTTCTCACCTAGAAATAGCGGAAAGCTGTATTAATAAATTACTAATATATAATATTTCTAAAATCAACCCAAAATGATGAACTCACCTCGAACGCCCCTTGCGCACGGGCCTGTAGTCGTTTTGTTTACAGCTGACCAATATACCATCAAGAACAGATGTAGGTACTGGTCCCAATTCCTTTCATTAGACAACTTTCAACAAATATTTTTCCATCGTTCAATACACGTGTTCCACCATTTCGTCTGATTGTGGATGAAGAGCGGTTGTTTTGGCGTTATGTATTTTCAACAGCTGGCAGAGACTATGGAATAAGTATAACTTTTAATCTTTTCCTTAGCCTGAATGAAATTCCAATGGAAATAAGAAACGGTTAAACAGTTCTGTTAGTAAGTTGTCGGTTCTGTATTGCATCTTGATTTTATACAGCGTATGCTTTGGTCCATTTACTAAAATAGAATAATAAGGTGAACTCTACTTTCATTTTTATTGCGGCAAATATCTTTACAAATTTCCAGCATTCTCCATCCTTTTTCCCAACCTTCGTACCGATAGGCTGATAAAATAAAGTTCAACTAATTCTTTATACTCTGTGGTATTACATTATTTTGATGGTGAACGCATATAAATACATAATTATATGAACTTTAGGATCGTACACCAATATTGGCTCTTCGGGCGATTTTCTTCGAAAATTTTGCTGTCAGAGTCAAAAATATTATATTATCTTTTGTCTACAAGAAATACTGTTTCCAAAATTAAATAAGAAACGACTATTAAAAATTTACGAGCTACAGTGAAATTGGTGGTGGACCGCCAATGGCATGGGATTATATGTCGGCTTCAGGCGTGGGCAGTTTAATATTCATAGATGAGGAGAACATGGATAAATGTCAATATTTAGATATCTTAAGAAATAATTTATGTGATAATGGTATGAAATTAGAAATTTTAAGAAACTTTAAGTTCTATTCCGACCGATCCAAAACATACCTTAGAGGTATTTAAAACATAGTTACTATATAACTGTTCGAAAATTCTTCAAACGCCAACTCAATCGCGAGATTTAAATGCAATTGAGTATATTTAGAAGCAATTAAAGCGAAATATCCGAAAAAAATCTTATTTCACATAAAGGCCTTCAAAATGCTTCACAGGAAGAATTGTCCAAAATATCTCCAGATCTTTGTGCTAATCTAGTAAAATCTACCCCGTGGTGACTACAAGCTGTTGAATTCCAATGTGGTTTTCATAGTATTAAACCAGTGATTTTTGAACAATATTTTGTAATTTTAAATGATTTTATGTAACTGAACGATTTTAACTGACGCATGCTTTTCATACAAGTTTATCGTTTTTATATAATTTGTTAAATTGAAATAATGTTTATGTCTAAGTAATAGGTGAAATTAAAATTACATTCATCATAGTTTATGATAATATTAATATTAAATTACCATTATATTAATTAGTGTTAAAATTTGATACATTTTAAATTTATTGTGTTATTTTAATCTGAATAGTTCAAGATTCTTGACCGCAGTCAACGTTATTTTGTTTATGTAGGTCAAGGCGTTTGAACTTATACACATAAAATCATGAGTGTTCAAATTTGATTAGATAAACCCACCGTAGTTTTGCATTATGATGGAAATTTTACGTTAATTAAACTAATTTAATTGCTTTATTTTAAATGATATGTAACTCGTTTGTTCAAAGAGCAATCTATATTATAATCCACAACATGTCAATCAACTCTTAATATTGTTAATTAACATAACTAAGCCTGTATAATTACATTTGTTATTTTTGAGCGTATGTAAACAGTTCTCTTAATATCATTTTTACTGTTTTACACACATTAAAATTACCCGTATAATGAGGTACTAATTTGTTGTAAAATATTTTAATTAAGTAGTTAAACCAAAAGAAAGTTATTACGCTTTGAATTTGGTGATAGCCGTTTAGTATATAAATACGCGTTCGAAGTCGGGTTGTCCAGAGACGTTCGCCGCCTGAGCTTGGTAAACATCTCGTACGAGGTATATTTTACCGCCTTAGCTGGTAAAAACCATTTCAAACCGACGAACATAGGTTAAAACTATCCCATATTTAAGCGTGGTAATTTTAATCCTATGAATTATTGTAAAATTTCGTTCACATTACATAAAATTGAACTTCAAAAGAAAGGGACAGTACTTTTGTTACGAATAGTAGTGATCCAGTGTTTGAGGATCAGCGCGACCTAGTGACAGTTAAATGTACTGATTTCCAAGTTCGTTAACCTGCGTTGCTCAGTTCAGAATTCAAGTAACAAATTTAACAAATACCATTCTCAGTTAGTTAGGAATTGTTAATAATGATAAACATATACTGGAATGTGTGAAAACATTTCGATCCTTCCTAGAAGTTAGACGCAGGTCTCCGTTCCTAAACTGGACCAGCTCGCCACGGCTGATGAGACATCCTTCGATACCCCGTCGACTATCCGAACCCACTATTCATAACCTGGTTTAATTATGAGCAATTACGAACTAAATGTGAATTACCTAAATTAATTTTCACCCGCGTTAAACATATAATTGTCACCAGCAAACCGAACTGCACAACGCATGTTGCAAACGCCATTTTGAGATCCATAAACATCAAAATCGATCGAATTGACTTAAAATATTGATAATATAGGGCATTGTCACGCCCTCTGCATTTACCGAACACAAACAAAACAGCCGTCAACTAATTTAAAGGATGAAACCTGAAATAATTCAAAGAACCTATATAATTATAATTTATTGTTTAAATAAATGCTTTTCTTTGTTAAATTGTGTTAGTACTAAATACATAAAATTACAACGATAAATGATTATATTATTAATATAATATAACCACTCAAAGTGTAAATAACTGCAAAATAAGGGTTTATAAAAATCAAAATAATTAGCATTCGAATATTTCTAATTAAAAATAAATTCCAACAGTCAGAATAAATAAAGGTAAAATACATTTTAAGTGTAACTGAATTTCAAATATAAGTAAAATAATTAAAACAATTTTTTGGTAAACTGTGTAACTTTAATAAAAATTAAACGTTTCGAAAGCTATTTGCCTTCTTTTTCAATAAAATTGACAATTC
>JAHWXV010271843.1:0-17012 GCA_024586415.1 Phrixothrix hirtus | reverse complement strand
ATTTTCCTTTATAGTGAACCTCGGATATAGTGAACCAATCTTAATGCATTTTCAAAGTTCACTATATCCGGACTACACTGTGTATATATATATATATATATATATATATATATATATCGTATGTCATATATCACAATGTTTTATTTAATTTTATTTTTACAACAACATTTACCATTCAGGACATCAAAGTTAAATTTGTAATTTTTCTATTTTGCATTGAAATAGTTATTTCACTTGGGGGTTCATGACCAAGTTTTTGGTATAAAAAGGGGTCCATGGACACAGTAAGTTCAGGAACCACTGATCTAGAGGATCAAGAAAAAACATCAATTAAATCTTTTTAGAGACAATACACTACATTTACAGTTACAAAGAAATCACTCAAGCTTGCTTAAATGGAGTTTGGCTCAAAATATGATCCCAAGTGGTACTACAAGAAAAAAACATGGAAGAACTTGAAAAGGAAGTTATAAATATTACTCAAACAATGTTTGAAAATGTGGATGAAGAGGATGTTGTCAATTTATTAAATGTGGAAGATTACGGGTTGTCCATGGAAGATTTGGAAGACCTTGTAAGCAACAAGAATAATGAAAATGATATAAATGAAGAAGTTACTTTAGAAAATGTATTAACCACCAAGGTTTTGAAAAACTGTTTAAATGACATTGACAACATTTTAAATGTTTTTATTTAAAATGATCCTGGTGTAGGAAAAAGTGTCCTTGTAAAACGGGCAGTTTTAAATGCAATAGCTCCCTATAAGCAATTACTACATGAAAGGGAAAAGAAACAAAAGCAGTCAACTTTAGATTCATTTTTAAACATTAATTATTTCATAAATAAAATATTTTATATTTTACCTAGATTCTAATTACAACTTCTAAAAAAGCAAGGAATTTTAATTGATTAACCTAGTTAGCATCTTGAATTATGTAGAACCAACATTATTTGGAACATAACCCTATTCTGGCCATACCATTCTTATCTCATATAATGAAATTTTGCTTAACCAAGTGATTTTGTGGAATGCATTAGCTTCATTAAACGAGGTACGATTGAATTCAAGTTCATTATATTAGTTATACTGGAGAGAGAGAGAGAGAGAGAAGGAGAGGGAGAGATTACACTGTATGTATATTTTATAAAAAATTGAGCTTATTTTGATGGCAGGATTTATCTGTGTAAGAAATTATCCATATATCAATTATCGAGGTTCACTGTATTTGCATCTTAAAATTACAAGGAACTTGTACTCCTTCATTCCCCTGTAAAGATAAGAACTGATAATTTCTTATTCCATTCACTGTTATATAGGAATGACTCTTAGTATTAAAATAATCTCATATGCAAAAGAAAAAATTAGCAAAACTGTATAAAGAATAATTGCATATAGAAATTAAGCAGTTTATAATTTACAAAAATATAAAATTAAACATTTTTTATAATAAAAGTAGTTTTTTTTAAATATTTATAAGGTAAAAGGTTAATTTGATATTTAGCAACATGTTATTCAATTTCAGTTAAATTTAAAAGTTCTGCAAAGCTTAGTACTGAAGCAGCAACAGCGTATATTTCATCCTAGACGCAAATGACATCTACTAATCACAAACAGAATCATTTCACTAGTGGAATCAAACATTTCATCTCAAGTTTACATCACCAGTCTTATACACCTTGAGATAGATGTAACAAAAAAGATAAAACTCCCTGACTAGAATGAAAATTCTTACTTCCACATTTTTCTTGGCATTTTCAGGATTTCTAGGTTGCCAAGAACCCTGTACAGAGTAAGTACTTTCTAAGTGTAGGATAAATGTAAATGCCTGATAATGAAAGAACTTATGCTGTCTTGAAACTTGTATAAGCTGGCTTTGGGTTGTGCCACACAAAGTTATCTTATAATGCATAAACAGTATTAATAATTTTAAAATTTTACTTTTTGTAAGAACCTTAAAACGTAAAATAGTAAGTAATCACTAACATCGTTTAAGAAAAATGTTGCCACAACTGAGAAAATCTCTGATTACAATTTTTTTTAATAAATTAATCATAAATATAATAGTTCTATTGTAAATAAGTTTGTTATAAAAATACATGTTTTATGAAACAAGTTATAGAAATTTTGAAGTTATAATACTTATTTTTTCAAACTATTAATTTTATGTTATTCACTGTTAAAATTGATAACCTTTTCCTCAATTTTACTGTATTTACAATAGAAAGAAACTCAGTTGAGGCACTACCATTTCTAAACAAATATCATTTGATATCAAATGATATTCACATATATATTCAAAATACAATATGAAACACAGTAAGTGGAATTTATTTATATAAATGATGTTTATGGAATTCAAGTATTCATCTTTATACTTAATTTACTAAATTTATAATCGTTTCAAATAAAAAATCGCTGTGAAATAGATTAAAGCATCCACACCGTTTCTAAGTATAATGTTGGTGAATTTTTCTTTACCATTTCAAACTATTAAATTATCTTAAATGGTAAAATGTTTTGATGTAATATTATTAAGTCTAGCAATCTCCACTTTTCAATTTTTATATCACCAAACTGATCAAATTGGAGTCTAGAAATTCATATATTTCATTGAGGGGAGACTCCCCTTCTATATATAAAGAACAGTTAAACTGATTATGAGGGGTATACAAAGTTATTGGGTGTCCCAGGAAATTAGAAGCACTATTTAACACACATATAACATCTTAGTAAACACAAATCTGCAAAAAATTTTAATGTAATTTGAAAAAAATGTCTTACAAATTTTTGGGTAAAAATTGATCACAGATATATGCTTGTTGCCCTATAGTCAACTATGGATATCTTTAAAACACAAAAATCTTTGTTAAGTTTATTTTATATCAAATTACCTCTCATACTCGATTGGCTTTATTTTTCTATAAGATTTTTATTATCATAAAAATTCAAACATATTATTTTTACAATTACGTACTTAAATTTGTCCCTTTTTCTATTGAATTAATACTGATTAATTCAGTATAAAAAAGAATTTGTAGTAAAATGTTAAGTAAATCTTTTTTCACATCAAGACTAGAAATAATTATTGAAAACATTAAGCAGAACTTTTAACATTCGTCCTACATATGTACTAAATTCTGTAAAAATCTTAGTAAAAATGAACTGTATTTACTAGAGTTTATATTTAAAAATTTCACAATACATTGCACTCAAAATCGTTTTGTGATATTATTACATTATAAATGTTGAATACCTATGATGTTCACATTTCTTTACCTATTTATTAAAATTGTATCTACTAATTCATGCCTTGCATGATCACATTAAAAACTTTGCAAAATCTGAATAACTTACAACATCAACAGTTACAAGTATGGGTGTACATTTCTTAACAAATCAATATTTAGTTTTGGAAGTGTAGTCAGTCAGTCATTTTTGTATTTCTGGTCCTATGAAATTGTCCAAATCATAAACAAGATCAGAATGAAAACTATGCATTTTAGAGTTTTTTATCGTACATGCAAAGTATTTCCTGTTAACATAATGCTCCTTATTTTATGGCCACCCTATATACATGTATTTTATATTCTTTTGTGTACAATATAAAGCAAAAATAAGTTTCATAAATTAATTGTATTTCATTTTCATAGGAAATTTTTGGCAAGGTTTCAAAATTTGGGACACAATCCCATCATCCCATTCTGCATTTCAAGCACTGAAATCATTGAAATTCACATTTGCGGAAATTTCTCTACTGATAGCAACACTGCTTGAGAACCACACTATTCTGTCAATTTTTGTATCATACTAACAATTTCTTACTGAACATATTTTAAGCTCTTTTCTGTGGGCTTATATTTAATATAAAATTAAATTATTGAAACACATTTATAGTTACAGTTACATCTAAAATTACTCGAACAAAAATGACTAGAATGTTCACAAAGTTTAGAGAGCATACAAAAAAGTTTCAATTGAAAATATAGAATGTTATGTAGGGATTTTGATTACAGTGAAACTTCTACTTTCACCTCTGATTTCTGGACACCTCTTGATAACAGATAATTTTTAAAACTTTCAATTCAATTTATATATACATGCCATAACGAAAATCTTCCATTTCCAAACACTAGATATTTATCCCAGGCATACAATTTCACTTAGATTTACCTCTCCATGTCGTACACCACTTCATTGCCATTCGAAATTTCATTTAATTTATCCATTCAACACATGTATAGCTCGATAACCCCAATTAACTACAAAACATCCCATTATTTACAATCACTTACAACATGGGATAATAATTCAAAGTAAAAATTATAAATGTGGCAGAAATGTTTGTTAAATAAGTCTTAGGAATTTTGAAGTGTATTTTAACATTGTGTTTAAGTATGTATGTATGTATAATGCATATGTATACTTTTCAGGTGAATCAAGTATTGTTCTTTGTGTGGTAAGAATTAACCTTTCCTGTTAAAGTCAAGGAATTTCCCATTGCAAGCATTGGATTGTTTTATCAGCTATTGGCCTCTAGTTTCAGCTTTATTATACTACTGTCTCAATTATGTGTTTAAAATATAACAAATGAACCACAAACCATTAATTTGATGGGTTAGTCAGATGAAAACTACTATAGCTACAAGCATCGAGCAGACGAAAGTATCTCATAGAAATAGTTTAAATTCATTAGTTAGTTTAGAACTATTATTTTATTATACATGTTAGTCATATTATAAGATTATACAAACTATACCTTACAATGTTAAAGAGAAAATAAGTGCAAAGTGAATACGAGATATACTAAGGTGATGATGAATTTCATATTGAACATTTAGACTCAGGTAATAATTATAGTAATTCCGATAGTGGTAGTGACATTATAATCGGTAGAAAAAGATGACGAAGTTAGAGACAACAAGTTTCAGTAAAATGGAAAATCAATTGACATCCACAAATATCACAAATAAAAATTTGATATGTAAAGATGTTATAATTGATAATATGAGCAGGCTTAAAATAAATATTTTCAGCAAGATCAAAAAATATTAATACACAGATTCCTGCATCTTGTATACAGTCGATTTATTTTTTTGATTATTCTCCACTGATCAACTAATTACAGGTTTATCGATCAAACAAATCATGCTAAGAAAAATATTGAGGTAAAATATTTAGCAAAACATTCAATTACAACAATTGGAGCGATGTAACTATGCCAAATTGTAGCATTTGTAGGAATCGTACTCAACATGGGTCTTATAAAAATGCCTGATACAAATGATTACGAATAACACTTCTTGCTGATGAAAAATAATTATGACAAATAGAGTACCTTTGTCTCCAACCATTCTGACATGAAAGGATTAAATAATATTATATGTTATTCATTCCTCTTTTGCTCAGACACCTCTCACTACTGTACATTTTTTGGTGTCCTATGGGTGTCTGATATATAGAGATTTTACTATACTTGTGTAATAAGCAACTTTTTGATGCTTGTGCCATATACATATTTTGTCAATTTTGTCTGTTGATAAATATCTGAGATAAGATAATGAAAAAGAATTTCTTATAAAAGTCATAATTTTTAAAATCAGTTAATTAATTCTTGACATTGTTGAATCAAATCTTCAATAAGAATGTACTGGGCTGCAATTGATAAATGGTAAGGATTCAAGTCAAATTTTGACTTTTGAATCCAAGCATTATTCTCAAAATTTTATAATTTTATGACCTCTTTTTTAAAAATAATTGTTATAAAACAAATAGAACAATACATCAAAGTACATTATTTGTTTTGGTATGGCAATGTGTTAATAAACACAATCTTGCTTAAATGCGTTGTTTATTGTCATTGCTGTGTGGCATCTATTTTCACATTTAGAAAAGAATAGTGGTTATTTCTGATGCATAAGTGTTTATTCAAACTAGAACAATTAATTACATTATATTAATATCATTACCAAAGCTGGTATTGCCAAATTATATATAATAAAATTCTTGATGGATACTACTCGAAATTTAGATGTGACTACAAATTGAAAGACATCTTTACAAGGAAAATTTTCAATTCTCAATATTTTAAATGGATGCTTGAGATGATGGTCAATAAAAAGACTGATCTGGGCACTCCCCCTCTCTCTTATTTATGGATTAATGACAATCAATGCCTATGAATACCTTGATAGCATAAAATGTGAATTTTTATACAATCAACTGTTCATTTTTGCATTTCCATTTAAGTGATATAGAGAAATATCTTGCCAACAACATTCGTAGTCTTGTGGTTTGGGTATCTGCATTGTACTTGATTAATTCTTGGTTTAAATGCAAACAGAAGCAGTTCTTTTTAATTTTATTTAAAAAAGTACTGCTCTTATTTAAATATATACAAATTGTAAATTTATAGAGATGTTATTATTAAACATATTATACCCATGTAATTAGGGGTTTTGAAGTTTAAATCCAAGAAGTAATTAGTATTAATTTTAATTAATTATTTTAATGAAGGTTTACCCATAAACAATTAGTTACTGCATATTATTATTTACCTTATAAGTAATTGTTTTTATTATTACATACTTTCTTATTATATTTATAAAATTTATAAATTAAAAATTCAAATGCATATGAAAGTTTAGAATATAATTTATCTAGTATTTTGTTACTTTTCACCAGCAAAAAAAAACCTATACAGAGTGTTACAGAATAACGTGAACTTTAAGGGGGTGTCTCTTGAAGACTGGTAGAGTGCCAGAAAAATAATAAAAAATTCTTTCTGAGTATTTCAATTCGCCCTTAAAATACTCTAAACTTAATACAAAGCCTCTATATCATATCTCTGTGATAATAAAAATGAAGACTAATTACTAAAATATAAATGTAGTAAATAGTAAATAGCATATTAAACTCAAGTCTGTTATTTTTGTCATAATAGGTCAGTGCAACGGCATCATTTCAATTATACATTAATTTAGAATAGATATGTTTTTATAATTTAAAAAATTATTTGCTATGTACAAATCTAATTTTACTTTTAAAATACATCTTTCTGGCCATAACATTTTGAAAGGGATTAACATAAAAATATTATATACCTGCAATGTTTGAATTACCAGTATCAGAAATAAAAACTTGTATTGTGCATTGTGAGAGTGTTTTATGTGTAGAAAATTATAAAGTAGTACATATTTGAATATTTTTTGTGGTTTACCCTCAGGGACAGATTTAATTATTTAAGTTTATCATCATATTTTAAATAAATTTTTAAATAAACATTTCTTCTACATACAAGGATCTATTTACATAAAACGAATTTATAGACAAAAAATGAATAATTCATTTTTGTTGGCCTAGCTGGCAAAACTGAGTGTTTTACATGTAGAAACTGATAAATTACTATAAATATATTTGAATGTATTTTGCTGTTTCTGTTCAATGACAAATGTTTGTTTATCGTCAATTAAAGTTGTAAATAAACATTTCTTATACATACAAGGACTGTTTTATATAAAATGAATTTATAGATAAAAAATGAATAATTCATTTTTGTTGAGAGAGATTTGTATTAGTAAAATTACTGTTAGGTACTTACCTACATTTATGATCTATAATCTATCCCATTACTTGTAATATGCCTGCAGCTATAGATATCCCCTAATCTTTGTACAATAAATTAGTTTATTTTTACATAACACGTTAAGCATCGCATGGCACTGCACATGTGCCTCATCGGCAGATGACTGACAGATGGCGTGGCCTAATATTGTGCCTTACATTGTCTTTAATGTAAATCGGCATGGTACAGTGGAGAGCCTCAGTGCAAAGCTTAGCTTATGACAAATAAAATCTAGCCATCTAGGTACCAGAAAATTCTAGCTGGTTGCATCTATACTAACTAATTTTTATTTTATCCCAAATTCATTTTTAACAAATACTCCTAAAACACCCAGATGATGATTTTATGTTATTAATCATAATAATGTAACTCAGAAACATGCTAGTAGCGTTCAAAATATTAGAAAATAAACCTTAGTCTGAAATATCAACTGTATGTCTTTTCAAAAAGTAAGGTATAATGCCATGTCTCACCATCTAATTGTAGCGATTTGACTAAACAGTCGGCGAAGCACATACAATATGCCTCAAAGAAACAATATTTTGCAAATAAAAGATAATTTGTTTTAAACACTAAATTATATATTTTATAAATGTATTGGACCTGAATACTAAAAAAATACTGCCCACCCACGGGATCTCAAATTTCGAAGTCTATAGCCATACTTAACGTGTTAACTGAATATTATCTCTAGATTTGTTGTTGTCGTTTATTTTTTATTTTGACCCAAAAATTCAAAGTAAACATGTCAAAAAGGTTAAGGTGCCTATTTCTACTGAGGCTCTTACAAGGAACAATACTGAGGATGCATTTATGAACAAAACTTATACTTTACTCGAAGAAGCAACATGTAACAATGTCATTTTGGTAACTGATTGAACCTTCAACTAGTCTTGCAGAAGCAGCTAAAGTACTGTTCAAAGAACTTCTCAAGGATAATTCTGTGGATAAATACATATCACCCCATTCTCTAAAAGTTTTCACTGTTTTAGAAAATATTTTTAATTGGCAAGTACACTAACCTAACAACATTATCCGCCAATTTTGTAACAAGGACTGAGGAAATAGGTTAAATCTTACAAATAAGGATAAACTAGGAAGCTTTTTTTTATTATTTTTTAGTAATTGAATCGTGCAAAACATAGTCGCAGAAACAAATAAATACGTATAATATATTATAAAAGGGGCAGAAAACGTTAATTTGCAAATGAAATGATCTTTACTGACAATCGAGGAGTTATTTATATATATATTCACTGTAATTACCGTTCTCATACCATGTGTAAAAAAATTGAAATTGACAAAGTATTAAGTAAAAGATAAATTATTGCACATGCATATTTCATTTCAACAATAATAATGCAGCTGATGATGCGAACAAGTTATTCAAAATATGGCCTATAGTAGATCACCTAAAATGAGCTTATGAAAGCAATTTTTTATTGTTATTCAAAGGAAGAATATTTTCTAAACAATTCATCCCTTCCAAATACAGCAAATTTAGCATTAAATTATTTGTGTTATGTGACTGTGAAACAGGACTCATTATTGACTTCATTATATGTATTATATATTAGTGCTTAATCTGAAATCCAGTTATGGAGAACTTGTAAAATCGGTGACATTGTTACCACATTATTATATCTATAGTTTTATAAACCCCTTGCAATTTATTTGTACAACTGGTACAGCAGCCTAAATCTTTTCAAATGGCTACATGATTATGGAACATATGTTAATGTTACTGTTCAGAAAACTAGAAAACATATTGCTGAAAAATTAAAAAGAGATGAAATTTGTTATAGATCATCAGGGACTATGCTTGCATTAAAGTGGTGGGACAAACGTGATGTGTGGATGCTCATGTCACAAAGCATTATTTGAAAAGATGCCCAAAGTACATAAATAAACTGAACGTGAAACTATGAAACCGAAATACGTAGTAGATTACACAAATAATATGGGAGCAGTTGATAGAACTGACATGCTTCTAAGTGGAATCAAAGCCATTAGAAAAGCTACAAAGGTATTTTTCTACCTGAAATATGATAATTCTAAATACACATGCTTTGTATAAAATAGTAAGGGGCGAAAATATTTCATAAGTCAATTTCCACTTAACTATCATAAAAAAACGTGTACAAATTTATCACTCAGAATGAAAGCGATCAGGTGGTGGTAGAAGGATATATCAGACTTGCCAGTAAGACTGACAGAAAGACATTTTATTACTAATACTTTTCATGGGAAAAAAGCATATTCAAAAAGGAGATGCATAGCATGCACGGATTAAAGCAATGTTCATTGAAAAAGTCACTACTATGGCCAAAAGTGTGATGCATATTATGTGTACATCCTTATTTTGAAACATTTCATATAAAAGAGAACTATACAATAATATTTACAATAATATTTTAATATTCATAAATACCTATACAGGGTGTCCAAAAAATAAATGATACCTTGCAAACTGTGGGTACCTTATGACCTATAGAGCACAATTTTCGTATAATTTGTTTTCAAAAACGGTTTTTAAATTTTGAAAATTTAAATGATATAATTGCTCTAAATACAATTCAGTCTACTAACTAAAAGGAATTAAAGGAATTATGAATGGAATAATATTAAACACTACTACTGTAATTGCTTATAAAAACACAATGTTTTCTTAGGATGTGCTTGTTGTAATGTGACCTATACTTTCTTTGAAATAACAAAACAATTTTAAGTCGATCGTTACACTTTAAGATTTAATTTTTAAACATACTGATTGTTTGTTACCAAAATTATTTGTTGGAAATACTAGATTCTAAATTGTATTATCTCAAACATCATTAATACAATTAATTTTGCCTTAAAACTTGTAATGTGTTCAATGGAAATATTTTAAAACAAAATAACTGATTCTTTTTATACTGACCAATAACAATATTATTCCCTAAAAATTACTATTGTAAACAAAAAGAACAACTGGAAAATATATCCCTTATTTATTTATTTTGCCTTGCAAAAATGATTTTTTTTAAATTTTTCGCTTACCTGTTGGAGATTGTGAAATACAATTCTAAAATATGTCAGCTAAAGAAACATAAAACGTTATCTTATGGAATAAATATTTTTAGAAACAAAATATGTTCCTAATTCAAAATATACCAATGAATAATTCAAATCTAAGGTAATGATATTATTATCCGGCATGGCATGCACACCATAGTTGGACTTATTACTATGTATTAAGTGTTAATATTTTGAAAACTTGTGTTTTGAAAAATATTTCATAACCAAATGTTGTTCTACAGGTTGTAAGGTACCCACAATTTGCTGGGTGTCACTTACTTTTGGGACACCACATATATTAAGTGTATTATCATTATTAGTATTTATATTTTTTGTATTTGTTCACCTAAGTTTTATGTTATTTATAAGTTTTATTTCATAGCTTTACTGTTTTGTTTTATGTAAGATAAATTTAACTAAATTAATTACATTACAAAGAACTACAATATAACTCTGTTATAACAAACTTGGAAATTGCAAGAATTCTGTGTGTTATAAATGGTCATTCACTGTAATAGAACAATTGGAAATGCACATTAACACATTTATATGAGCTACAAATTAAAACCGAATACAGGTTTATCACACGCAAATAATTTCTCTTCGGTGAGGTTCACATTGCAACAGTGAGCAAAGAAGTAAGTTTGTCACTTATTTAAACACGGAGAAGTAAAGCATAAAGTTGACTTTAAGTGAAAAATATATAAGCTGCTCAAGGTAACTGAAGGCCAATTAAATTATCAAAAGTTCAACAAAATTTCCATAAATCTCTGCTAACTTATGCCATGCACCACTGCAGAGATAAATGGATGTACATTTTAAAACGTGAAATAAATCCCATGCAACATTTTCTCCATGGTTTGCAGTGTTGCGCCATGATTAAGTAAGCGACAAGCTTTATGGAAGTTTTGCTGAATGTTTGACAATTTTGGTAATTTTTGAACACCTTCGGTAGATCTCAGAGGGGTAAAATATACAGATCTCATTTAAAGATAACTTTATGTAAGCATAAAACCACTAATAAGTTGGCATGCATTTAAAAATTATGGTGTGCCGCACCATATTTTACAAATGAGCAACAAGCTGTACATATCTGACGGAATTCTTGATGCATATTTTAAAACTCCTTTATCAGTATCCACATGTTTGTCTAATGCAAGTAAATCAGTTTATTTATCTTCTTTGTTGTTTAATTTTCATAATTAGTTAGTCTTTTCAAATTAAGTTCATCATAAAAGATCGTAAAATCTAATTTACAATAATTAAAGTGTTTGTTATTTCCAACCATTCATTATAAATGTGTTCATTAAAAGCAATTATAAAATGTATGTTAATAGATATAAATCAGTTGAAGACTTGAAATTTTGTTTGTTATAGGTGATCATTTGTTATATCAGGGGTTTGCTATAACAGTGTTATACTGTACATATTTAAACCAAAATGAATTCAGTGTATTCATACCTTTTTGTTTTTAGACTATTCAATAGCGAAAGGGTTAAAGAAATGTATGTTTATAAAATAAACAGTAGTGTTTGCTGTCAATATGTTTCAAACGAAGACTACTTCAATATTTATTTAATAATAATTTCCAAAATATTATCGTTAGAATATTTTTAATATTTTTATGATCAAATCAATCCTCAAGAGCAATCACTTGAAAAGCTGCAAGTTATTCTACAACACCATAAGTATATTATAATTTAAATACTGTATTTACAAAAAAATAAAAACCTCTGCATATTTATAGTTTCGTAATCAAATAACGAATAAAATAAATTTAAAAGAATAATTTCTCCCATTTGGATCCAAACCTGTAATCAATAAAATACTACACAAATATGCCAACCATATTAGACTACGGTGATTACTAGTTAGATATGCCTCTTTTTGTGTATATATTTATATTTGAATGTAAATATGTATATATCAACCTTGAATAAGTAATTATTCGGTTTTTAAAAGTGTACTTATGTTGTATTTTATGCAAATAAACACCAACTGTTGGAAGCAGACGTCATTAGTCAAACTAATACTTTATAAAGAATAGGGAGTGCCCAGATCAGTTTATCTATTAACTATACTTGAGATAACCAAATTTGACATTTAACTCATTAAAACAAAACAACATATTATTATACTTATTTCCATAGCAACACATTTAAACTAATCAATTTTCAAAAATAAGATTACAAAATTACAAAATTTTAAAGTTAGCAGTACCAGTTACTTGCTTTGTGAACTTTACTCAAATTAACCATTTTTAAAATTTGAAAATTATCAATACAATAACTTTCCACCACTGTTAGAAAATAAACTACAAAGCTCCAAAAGCAGTTCAAAAAATATGAGTGGATTCAGGTCAGGAGACCTAAGGGCCGGTTTATCCTCAAACAATCTATATTGTTACATTGTTTTTATATCAATTTTTTAAGAAATGAATAATTTAATGATTTGTTTATACTGAAATAATTAAAATTTAGGACATGCTGAAAACCAACTCGGATTCCTTAAATTAAGTTGGTTATAGTCATCTTTTACCTTAAATTAAACAAATAAAACAAACATATGAAGTCAAAATTGCCACAAAATAACAACTCCAAACCTAAACAAAGAAGGCAAAATGTCAGCTGCTTTATATGAGCAGAACATTACATTTTTATTGATTGCATCTAAAAAACTTAATGTAAAAAATGATTTTAATTTATAGCATTAATCTCTTAATTCATATTCCAACAATGTAAATTACACCAATCAATTACATTTTCTTCAATTACATGGTTAATTTAATTTCTTGTTTAAATATAAACCATCTGTTAATTTCAAATAAAAAAGTAGAAGACTATTCAAGTGTAGCTAAGTGATCAAATAAAATCTAGCTAAGCGCTACATATGCATTATCACAGACAATTTATCGAGCAATGCATAAATTTACTAACAATTCCCATATGAACAAACTCATATATAAAGTTTTATTTTATACTGCATTCTTAATCAAGATGAGCATGATCTTGTTGCCTTAAATATAAGAACCTAAAGCTTTATGAACTCTCAACCACCAAAGTACAATTATATACATGCCTTAGAAGTAAGAAATGGCAAAAGTTAAGAGTTTAACCTGGGTTCTACATATCAGAAGGTGGCTACTATAATTATTAAAGTTTTAATTATTTTATTAACAAGTACTGTAATATGCAATTAAAAGAAATTGTAATTCAATTTCATATAGTATTAGTAGCTTAAAATTAATATGAACACTTATTCAAAATTGCACATTAAATAGTATAATTCTCATATCAGCCGAATGCTAAACTAGCAAATATGCAAAACGTTTGATTTGCACATTTGCTGTTTTGCATTGAACCACTGATGTGGTAAATATAATTTATATAACTGCAAATGACATACATATTACACAAAACAATCTAAAAAACTAAGTTTTAAAATATTAACGTGGTTTTAAATGTACATATAGATTGAATTTTATTATAATTATAATTAATTGATAAATAAATTTTGAATTATATAAAAGTATATTTCTGCTTGGTATTGATAAATTGTACCATCGTACTTATACATAGGCACACATACTTGATGAATGTAATTTGTTCAGTTAAAGCTTACTTTACCAGATGGTATCTTTCATATTGATATTCTAATATATCTCAATCAGATGAGTTCAATGATATTCCATGCTTGAGGTCCAAGACATGCATCAATGGAGAATAATGCTAATACAGTTCATGAAAATACAGGTCCAATGACTGTTAAATACAGAAAAGTAGTAGACACAAAGCATCATCATGTCAGCTATAAATAAAATTTTAATAAAATAAATTCATTTGTATAATTTGAAAACATTAAATATATGATGGACATTTTTTATCTCTCTTTCTGCCAACATTAATTTTCTGATCTTTTTTAATAGACAAAAAGTAATCATTTTCTAGTCCAAGTCAGAAAACATAAACAGGGTATTTCATTGGTTAATCAATTTATTATTGCATAGCAATTACATAATAAACACATTACAACATGGTAACTATTGGTTACTACGTAAAGGCATGTTTTCATTGTGACAACTGGCGATCGTGTCTGATGATGACATCTGCATGTAATATTTGGCAAGTACACCTGTTTTCATTATAACTGCTGAAAGTTGACATTCTACCTTAAAAAGACTGCTTTTGATAAATAGACTATGCTGACAGGGTGTCCCAAAGAAAACTGGCATCGTGAAAACTGTAGATAGCTATTTTATGAATTGTAAAACAAAATTTTTGTAAGACTTTTTCCAAAAACATGGTTTTCAAAATATTAACAATTATGGTATTAAGTCCAACCCTGGCATGCGTACCATATGGATTACTCACCGGTATATCTCGAAGTATGGAACACAAATTCATTTTTAAAATTATTTATTCTAGGAAGTAAAGTTAAAAGGATTTCATATTACTTTACCTGACATATTTTAGAATAGTACTTCTCAACTTCCAGTCTGCGAATCTAACAAGTAGGCAAGAAATTTAAAAATATTTTTATCAAAATAAAATAAATAAGTAAAAAATGTATTTTCCAGTTGCTCTTATTTTACAATAGTAAATTTTAGGGAATTATGTTGTTACTGGTCTATGTAAAAAGAATTGAATATTTTATTTTAGAATATCTCCATTGAACATGTTACAAATTTTAAAAGAAAATTGATTGCATTAAATTCATGCCAGACATTTAATATAAAACAATGTAAAAATATCTTGTTTTTAACAAATAATTTTAGTAGCAAGCAGCATGAAACAATTAAACAATAACAATCAATATTTTTAAAAATTAAAAATTAAAGTGTAATGGCCTATTTAAAATTGTTTGAAGTTATTTCAAAGAAAGTATACAAAGCCAAAGAATTTTTATAGGTCAACCTACTACGAACATGTCCTAAACAACCATTACATGTTTTTATAAGCAGTACTAAATTACAGTAATACATTTTTATTATCCTTCAATTAATCATTCCGTTTATTTAGTAGGATTGTATTTAAAGCAAATTATATCATTTAAATTTTCAAAATTTAATCATTTTTGAAAAAAATTCGAAGAAAATTTTGCTCTACAGGTCATAAAATGCAAATTCTGTTCAAAATAAAAGAAAACTGATGAAATTTCATGAATGATTATGAACAGTGGTGTGAACATTCAAGATTCATAGGTTACTGTTTGCTGTAGCTTTACAAATCGCTTTATTATTAGACCTTAATTTTGGAAAAGATCGAAAATAGACTAGCAAAACCACCTACAATTATTGGAGATCATTACTTGAATATCCTCCATGATTATGTGAAATCACGACAGTAAAAATATCATATTCATGCACCGTGGCATTGCTTTCCACATTTTCAATCTGGCAAAACTGTCTTTGTACAACATTTTCGATGATTGAGCTATCAATTGTTTTCAATCACTTGGGCTGCAACATCACTAGATATTAATCCAGCAGATCTTTGATTTTGAGATTATCTAATAAAAAGGATATTTTCAAATAAGCCTATGATAATTTATCACTGAAAGAATCAATTACTCAAACTATAACACATATTCTTGAACATATAATTAGATCTGATGTTTATGGTGTTGAAGAAAAGCTCTTGCTAGAACAAGAAAATGGTGGACACACATAACATTTTTTAATAAATCCCATTATTTTATATATTAAAACATATTTTTGTTTTTGAAGTAGGTTGTTTTTTTACAAAAATACAGAATAACATCATTATAACAAACCCGTATAATAATAGATCGCCCATAATGCACTAAATTTCAAGTCTAGATTAATTTATACAAATTAACTTACATTCAGTGATCGCTTTTAGCAAACATATTTATAACGAACAGTGAGCAATAACGAACATCTTCATTACTAAAAATTTAAATTTTTGGCCATTTTTAACAAACTTTACTTGAATAATGTGATTTATTATTATCAAAACTGATCCATGTATAAGAGAAATGAATATATATATATATATATATATAGGGTGTCTACAAAGTTTGCAAAATTAAAATTCATTACTTTTTAGTGACTTTTCAGGACCTTCACGCAAAAAACTCATGACCTGATAAAATTACATAAATTAATACGAATTAACAATATTTTTGATATTTAGGATATCTAAACTATCTTTCCTGACAATAATTTTACTTTCTAATAACCAATAGGTTAATGACGGGTGTTATATTTTACCAATTTATTAATTTTTTTTACATCAACTCAATATAAACTCAACATAAAATAAACAACTTATAAACTTTAATTCGAAAACAAAATAATATTCAATTAAGAAA
>JAHWXV010271832.1:0-14588 GCA_024586415.1 Phrixothrix hirtus | reverse complement strand
TACAACAATTTGTTTGCCAGAAGTCATCGAAGAAATCAGGAAAAATAATCAAATACGTCGCATTATCCTCCATCATGACAATGCCAGCTCCCACACAGCATGTCGAACAATTGATTATTTGAAGGAGAAAAACATCCAATTAATGTCTCATTGCCCCTATTCACCAGATTTATCGCCTGGACAGGGTGGACAGCGATTTTCATCACCTGAAGAGGCCGTTGAAGCATTTGAAAACCAAATTTTTGGAATACCAACTTAAGAGTGGAAAAAATGTTCCGAGAAGTGGTTTGAACGCATGCAAAAGTGTATAAAACTAAAAGGTGAATATTTTGAAAAACAATAAAACAGTGTTTCCAAAAAATTTGTTTTCTTTCCTAGTTTTTGTAACTACTTAAAAGGCAACCCTCGTATTATAACGAATAACATTGTTTCCAAACTTCACCAAACAAAAATTTGATAAACAGATTTACTCAAGAATTGCTATCGAACTATCATCTTAAGGACTAAATTGGAGCGTTTTTACTTGAAATTTATATACAGTGTAGAACAGCCGAATGAAATAAATTCGTCTTTTTAATCATTGTGCATATTTATAAAAAAATAAATTAACATTAAATAAAAAAATGTGTCAATTTTAGATTTTAAAATTACATCCTATTGCGTAAAAATTTCATCCCTAAAATTAACATCCTTAGAGTGGGCATTGCAACCCCTAAATTTTTAAATAAGAAGTATGAGCTTGTGATACATTATTTAAAAGGTCTCTTTATTACCTATTCAACGATGTTATTGTTTTCAAATCTAATGCAAAAATTAACATAAAAAAAATAAAATCGTCTAATTAAAGAAATTCTACACCAAATATCAAAAACCCAACAGGCAATACCGTTTAGTTCTTGATAATGAGAAAGTAAGCAAAAATTATATCAGTGTTCTTTTTGGACTGTAACCACAAAAAACAGAAATAAAATGTTACCATGGCAATGTTAGTTTTGTTTAAAACGCCTTAGAAATTGCTGTATGATGATTATAACTGCATGTCAGTAATTGTCAGTGTTACTAATTGTCGATTGAAGTTTGTTAACAGAAATTAGGAAACATGATTTATTTAACAGAAAGGCACAAAATAACGGTTCTGCAGATAACACACGAACACAGACCGAATTTGCTTGCAGTTTCGCGAGACTAGATATGTAAGGCAGATAAAAAAAGCACCTTCCAATGCAATAAATAATGATACCAAATTGGATGTAATGCTTGAGTTTGAGGAAAATCCACATACTCCGAGTTGGAAAACAGCCGCAACATTGGAAGTTAGCCATTCATCGATTCTTCGAATATTAAAAAAAAATAAAATGCATTCCTACAAAATGATACCAACTAAGGAGCTTATGAAAG
This sequence comes from Phrixothrix hirtus, assembly GCA_024586415.1. Lineage (NCBI taxonomy): Eukaryota > Metazoa > Arthropoda > Insecta > Coleoptera > Phengodidae > Phrixothrix > Phrixothrix hirtus. Next base: position 13,190 of record JAHWXV010271832.1, on the reverse strand, counting down.
ACGATTTTGATCGAAGAACGTATTTTTGTGAACAAATCTTGGAAATGTTAGATAACAATGTGATCCAATTAGAACATGTTTTTCTTTCTGATGAGTGCACTTTTACACTTCACAGACATGATAATCGTCAAAATTGCCGCTACTGGTCTACAGATAATCCTAACTGGATGAGAGAAGAACATACACAATACCCTGAATAGGTTAATTTTTGGGCAGGGATTGTTGGAGACCATGTTATTGGTCCCTTTTTTATTGATGACAACTTGAATGGAAATAATTACTTAGTAATGCTCCGAAACAGTGCCGTGCCAACTTTGGCAAATTTATATCCTGATCGAACAAATCCACAAGTACCATCGCCACATTACCTAATTAATATCCCGCAGTACCTCAACCTAATATTACCAAATCGGTGGAAAAGGAGGCGAGGAGTGATATAACGGCCAGCATGATCTGATTTTTCTCATTAGACTTCTTCTTACGGGGATATGTGAAAAGTGTGGTATACAAAACTAAACCACTATATTTGGCTGATTTAAGGAAAATAATAATGCTTGCGATTAGGTTGGTCACACCACAAATGTTGAATAACGTTAGAAGACAGTTTTATGTGAGATTAGGATGTTGCCAAGACGTCCGAGGCAAGCATTTTGAATATCTATTACATTAAGTTTCATATTTGTTTTGTTTTTTACATTATCTAGAACTAAAAGGTACTGCCTATTAAGTTTCCAATGCGCTGTGGCGAATTTCGCCAATAAACGATTTTATTTTTTTTACTGTTAATTTTTGTATTACATTTTAAAACAATAAGATTGTTGAATAGACAATGAAGAAACCTTTTAAACGATGCATCACCAGCCCCTACTTTCTATTTAAAAATTTAGGGGTTGCAACCTTCATTCTAAGGGTGTTAAATTTAGGGATGAAATTTTTACGCATAAAATTTAAAATGGACGTGTTTCGGGATTTTTTGTAAATATGTACAATGATTGAAATAACAAATTTATTCCATTTCGTTGATCTACACGTATGTTAGGTTTCAATGTGACTCGTCTCGTATTGCAAATTTTTCTAACTCTTTACCTGTAGAATAAGTTATGATAATGAATGGATGCAATTCTAAAACTAGTTAAGGTTAAAGTTTATTTCATCCCATCATTTTATTGTGAAATACCGTGGTTCTTAATTTACATGTTATGAATAATTTTTGAGGTTACTTTTATTTTATTTTCCTTCACTACGTATCTTTGAAATAATTTCAGTTCTTGGGGCTATATGAAGTGATATAATAGTTTCTAGTTTCCGCGCCCAAGGCAAATGCATGTCCTTTCAAGTGTTTTTACAATAGTTTAAAACTATGGTACTCCTATAGCGACAAGCCCGAAGTGTAGGATGGATATGAAACGGTCATGCTAAAGCAGGTAATCCTAATTTGGGTTGTAGTAGTAGTATGCAGCTAGGCAAGACTATTCAGGAATGTAACTTCTATAATTAAGCGGCCTGTGTGTTTATTGTTCATGCTTAGCGATCTAGGTTGAATAAATTTAATCGGCGAAGGACTGCCTATTGAGGCTTCCTTTTAGTTTAGCTTAATTTAATTAAACGTGCAGCTTATGGGGTTACTACACAAATTTGTAACCATAGGATCAACGTAGTTTGTTTGGTTGTTGTTATAAATGTAATGCAAAAAATTAATAAAAAGCAGGAAGTTAATTGGATTAATAATTTATAAAGTCAAGGTAAACAAAAAGCAAAATAATTCTTTTCGTAATAATTATTAGGTGGTCCTTCGAAGAACAAAAGTTTAAGTACGAAGTAAAACAAAGAACGCACCCGAAAGCAATTCTATTCAAAAGATAAACACTGTCAAGATGTAAAAAGGCACCAGCAGCACTTTTCCTGCGGAATTGGCGGCTGTTAAAATCGTTTCCATCGAATCGACATTCACTTACATGACTCGTATCTACTCACATTGTTCGGCAAGAACGAATCTTCTTGATTGGTGCTAACACGTTATGTTTTCCACATAAACACCATGATGGTTTACTTGTTAATGAAATGGTTAGGAATCCACTATACACCAATCTTTCAGAAATCAAATTTATTATATGTGCTTGTGTACAAAGTTCCTCTACTGAGATTCTTTGCATCCGCTATTACTTACAAGGTGATACAATTTTCATCTTATACGATATTATCCATTGTATATGTGTTGACTGAACATTACTGGCAAGGTCTGGGTATACACACCTTTATTTGTGTCTGATGCATACAATTTTCACTATTATTTCTTGTCTACAAATTTGGACTGTTTTTGTAATCTCAACAGCAAGAAACTATATAAGATCTCGCCGTGTTTATTTTTATTGTTAGTAATTTTATCTAAATAAAATTAGTTTTAGATGCATAATATTTGATTTTAGTTTTACGTTGCATAGCTTAAGAATTTAAACTGTTCAATTAACTTCAAAATTATAATACAGATTATTGGTTTAGTTTTGAATAAAAAACTAACTCTGATTTGTTTGAAACATGTATGTACACCTGCATATGTGCGCACGAGCAAATACCTACCCACGTAAATTTACTAGAATTAATAAAGAGTAACAAAATACTAGACTTTTAGAAACATCCAATTATTGTTATATTAATACATTTTAAATATATTTCTATTTTTGAATAAATAGTGTAAGGAAGGAGTGTTTAATATTATTACCGTTGCTTAGGATTGCGACGGGAGTGGTAATCTTGTAAACCCGTATTCATTCTGTATTATTTGGTATTTGGTGGGAGAATCATGCATGCGTTTAATGTCAAACATTAATAGACATTGTCAGCGAGTAGCTTGCGGGTGTTCTCAAACGTCAAAAGTAAGAATATAGAAATAATGTTTCATCGGTAAGTATTATGATTGTTTCCCTAATTCTAAAGTTGACTTTTAAATTAAAGGTTATAATTTCAATGTCAACAATAAACATGGGCGTAGATACCATTTTATTAGTTTATTAGTTTGCATTTTAAATTTAAAATTTGTGAATGTTTATAAGCAAAATCAATAAATTGTGATTTGTTAGCAATTTTAGTTTTGTTAGCGTTAGTATATAATATGAATATACAAACTTTCTACTTTAATACAAATATTTTATATTTGTATAAAAAGTTCACGGGCGCGACACTGGTGTCCAGAAATATTCATCAGCCATATTGAACACCCATCGTGGACAACTTTATTACACGCAAGGCTATTTCTTCCCACTATTTATTCAAAGGCTTCTATATTTTAGCAAATTAAAAATATCATATGTGTACCAGTGACAACATATACTATAATAAAAAGTATCTTAAGTACTAACCAACTTTAGTTTTAAACTAGATTATTACTTCTTGTTATGTACGAGTATTTTCCACTTCAGCTACATCAAAGCACCTAAATTGTTTTAGAAAGGTATCACTTTACTAATTTCTACTCGCTAAAATTTAACTTCGATAGTAAATGCTAATGAGCACACATGATTAGTTGAAATTAAAATAAAACGTTCATCGGAAGTATCAAAATGTTAGTTTTAAAGAACCAATATCAAGTTATACGTTTTTATTGAATTACTTAATTTAATTCTATTTATCAAATATAAGGTAGTTTTGTAGTTGAATTACAGTTGAATCTATCGATTTTAGGAAATGTAAACCATCGAAACAAATTAGAGATTCAATGTTATGAAAATTAAAGGCATGATAGTGTTCGTTGTTTAACCATACATATCCTTTTGAATTCTCTTAAACATACTAAGGAATTATCAATAATATATTGTAACATAAGTACAGAAGAACTTCATTGAAAAACGGATAGGTAAATTGTAGCATCAGAGATCGAGCGAGCGAGAGAATCAAGGAAAGAGAGAGAGAGAGAGAAAGAGAGAGAGAAAGAGAGAAAGAGAGAGAGACAGAAAGAATGCAGCAATCACGCCAAATTTTAAATTTTTTTCCGCATGTGTGTTAAGTGGCATTTTTTCTTGTTCTACGTATATAAATTAAAGTTTTTATACATTTCAGAATTATCAATAAAAATTGTCAAAAGAGTATATTATATGATTGCTTCTATGTTATGAATATTAAAACGATCATGTAGATTTTTATTGTCATAGCTGAAAACTGTTGTTTTCATGCTTAGTTATTTGTTAATACAGTGCTAAAACGATAAAATATAAGCTTTTATATAGATTCTTAAACATCGTATTTTTAACTAACTTTCCTGAAAATTATTGCATTGAAAATGAAATGGTTTGGTCTAGAGAAAACCCATTAATTATTCCCGAAATGCTGTATGTTGTTTTTTAGAATTTCACGAATATTCAATCAATTATTGCTATTTGGGGTGATAATTCGTGTGTGTTGGTGATTCTTAGAAGAACCCTTTGTATAACGACGTTTTGGCGGAATCTCATCTGCTATCATCAGGTTTCCAGTAGACTTTTACACCGAGTAAAATAAATAATTTAGGTAAATAATGCGACTTTGTGAGGATATTATGCTAATTTGTCGAATGTGTTGACTAAATAAGCGATTTATATTTTTCGTATACTTATACGAATGTCCATTTCCTTTTTGGCACTGGTGTTGAATAATAATTAGTTGTGAATTGTGTAAATTATAAAATTAAAATAAATAATTAAACTTGCTAGTTTTGTTACAAATTGATGCAGACGTTCGATTTGAATATTTAGATCTTGAACACGTGAAAAAAATTGAATAAAAATTAAATAAATAAGTATAAAATGTATTTCACTAGAAGTTTAGATAGATATTAGAAATGCTGCAGAAGATGCAGGATAAGGTGAATTCTAATCAAAGTAAATTACAAGAAATAATTTTATCAAATTACAAGAGCAAGAACAAGAAATTACAAATAAACTGCAAAAAGGAGTTAAATCCAGGCAAAGTAAATTGTAAGAAGTTATTAACTCAAGTCAAAATAAATTACAATAATAAATAACAAATAGAAATAGAAATATTATAAGTTATATTAAATCAAAATAAATTGCAAGAAGAAACTATAAGCGGTCAAACAAGCATCTCAAGGTCATGCACTTGTACGGGTCGTGTGAGAAGGTTAAGCTGGCGTTTACAGCCTAGAAGAAACACTTCTACAACTACTTAAGTCACAACTGGACGAAAACCGCGATATTGGAAATGTGGAATGTATTCAGAAAAATTGCAGATAGTCGCGAAGTAATCCTGCCGATAACACAGATCACCAGGAAAATTAAAGGGGATCGATGCGAAGGGACGAACATGTCATGAAAGTTGCCTCTATATAATACAAATCGGATAGCCTATAAATTCATGGAATTATCGCAAGGAAAAATTACCATGTGCTGCTGGATACTGGAACAACGGAAACAATAGTGAAGCTAAACTTCGTCAAGAATCAGGGAAAAACTGAAATTCATTGTGGAAGTGTTAGTAGCTTATATTGACAACGATGCAATATTAGGCAAGGATATAATGTCCAAGTATGCATTCGTATTAGATTTGTAAATGCCATCCTACGAGTGGAAGATGATAAGATTACTATTTGCCAACGAGACGATTATGGAATAAAGGTAATCCTTGCAGAGAAGCGACATTACCAACGAGAAGTGAAACAATATACGTGGGCCGATCGGATGGCGACTTTCGGAATGGGAATCGATTCTGGAAGTTAATCATGGGAATATAGGCCGCTGTCAATGGTACCTGTGTGATTGATAAATGTCATTGATCTTTAGATGTCACTGAAGAAGGGCACTAAATTGGAGTCGTTCACACTAGTAGTATCTGTTCAATGAGGACCACTGAGAATATTTTGTCTGGGAATCGCTTATCTAAACTCCGTTCTATACTTGAGCTTTCGAGTAGCACTTTGTCCCAAGAACAAGAAAAGAAGCCGGTCACTTAATTAATAAATATTCTGACACCTTAGCCACTCAGGAGGAGCTGAAGGGAAGAACATACTTGTGACACAAAATAAATACCGGACATGGCCAGCCGATATGTGAACAAACAAGAAGGCTGCCTTTATCGAAACGATAAGAAGCAAGTAAGATAATTTAGGATATGAACAAACAAGTTCACAGGCTTCACCAGTTCTGCTAGTTAAGAAGAAAAATGGCAGCGCAATATTCTCTGCAGATTATCGTCGTTTGAAAAAGCAACTGAGATGGTTAGGTACGCGCTATTCAGGATTGATGACACGTCGTATACACTTTTCAGATCCAAGTAGTTTTTCACTTTAGGCATGAAACGTAGCTACTGGTAAGTTGTTATGTGGGGTAATAACTGTAATAATTTAAATTTTATAAAATCCCAAATTACAAAAACCACAAAAATATTAATTACATATCAGCAAGCGAATAAAAAAATTTACAAGTGGTTTCGACTTATAAGAAGCATTATAACATGAATAATAAAAATTAAATTTCTTAAAAAATAACTTTGCTTGCTTGGCGTGATATTCTGGAGTATGTGTAAAAATATATTATTCTTTGAGCTTTTTAGACTTTTTATACATTATTATAGGTATGGCATGACCAAATGACATTGTAGTATATTACGATACAAGATTGGTAAGTGCCTTATAATAGGCCAAGAATAAGTTAGAAAAACGAGACCCAGAGGGTCGAGTTTTGCTAATTTTCGGGACCTGTTATACTAAGGCACTTAACGATCGTGTGTTGTACACTATTTTTGTGTTGACAATGACTATCGTCTAATTACGACAATTTGATATCAAATATTTATTCCGTTTCATAACACTACTAGTAGCGTTATGAACCATAACGGACTTGTTATGCAGTATAATCGTGACGTTACCATGACAATCGTAACAGTTCGGGAAATATAACGGAAAGTGATAATCAACATAGCCGATAAATGTACAAAAACAGGCCAAAAGAGTGAAAATAATTATAACCAACGCAGACGACGAAATTTATGATAACAATTTAACAACTCGTTTATTGTTATTTAAATACTAATTACATATAATTATAAATAAAGTTAAATATTTTTGGTGCTTCTGATCTGTTTTTGTATATTTACCGGCTATGTTGATTGTCACGTTATGATATATTTCCGTCATAATAACGTCACGATAACAAGCACGTTATGGTTTATAACGGTACTAGTACTGTTATGAAACGGAATAAAGGTTTGATATCAAATTGTCGCAATTACTTGAAAGTTGTCGTTAGTGCAAAAGATAGTGAACGACGCACGATCTTTAAGTGCCTTAGTACAACAGGTCACGAGAATTAGCAAAACACGACCCTTCGGGTCTCGTTTTTCTAACTTTTTCTCAACCTGTTATAGGGCACTTACCGATCTTGTATCGTAATGTACTATAGAAATTGGTGGCAATGACGCCATTGTAGAAAAACATTTTGTGTGTAATTCGAGCACTAAGTGACATTTTCACACTTGCAATTTGTTGCTCTCCGCGGCTGTCTGGGTTGACAATTTGCTCTCTTAGATACACAAATAGTTATTATCGTTGGACTTTCTATTGTAATGCTCACTCATTACTTTCTTCTATTTCAATAACAAGTAAGGACATTTATTAATTTTAACAACATTGCAAATACATTTCTAACAATTTTCTTTTATTTTGGTTCACTCGTATATTCGTACAACTATAATTCGGGTTAAATAATTCTTAGATTTTCTGCTAAAATTTCCTTTGATTAAATTGCATGCATTTGAGGTTAAATGTTTTTAAATTCAAATCTTACATATTGGATGTAATTGATTATCTTCGAATGATTTCGATATTTATCGACTAACTGAAACCAAAACTCCGCAAACAGCGACATTCTTACGCGAATATTGATTGTGTGAATGGATTAATATCATTTTTCCAAATTCCAAAATGGTTTAATTTTCTGTAAAAGTTTCAGCTACTAGTTACTATGATTTTGGTAACTTTAAATTATTATTAACGCTTTTACACAACCTAAGGGACTCTAGAAGCATGTTCAGTTAATTTTTATTCCTATGGTACTGTATCTAAGGGTGTAGATGATAAAACGTACCTTGAAATTCGTTTGCGGCTTCTCAGCAAAATCAATAATTAACACTGTTATAGTAAAAATTCTGATAAAGCGTGCTTTATATAATTATTCTCCAAAATGTGCGACTGAAATTTTAATTTGTTGTATTAGTAATATTAATGACCACTGCAAGCAGTGGAAAGTTTTTCGACGACTATTTTCGTATGGAATGTTCAAGTTTTCTTTATCGGCGCTTATTTAAATGACATGGCAACACCTTGGAGTATTATTAATAATACTTTTCGGATTTTATATATTGGGCCTAAGTGTCATATATTTTAAGATAATGGTGTTTGTACTTATGAGACACAGCTGAAGATGTCAAGCGCCTCGGGTAAATTTGCAACTACTCTTATTTAGTCCTTTTGAAATTGGGTTGGCTTAAATTTTAAATTAAGGGATATCACTTTGGAAATAACTTAATTTCAAAATAACTTGATTTGAAAATTTGAATTAGCATTCCTTTTATTGGGATTTTCTTCAAACAATTAATGAAATTCAATTTTTAAACTGTTACATATGTAGCAGTATCTTATAAAATCTGTTACCATAAGTTTAACGAATCCATTTAATTCATTTCATTCAATGTTGTTGCTAGAACTTGTGAAATTGTTGTACTAAGTCAAACGACAGCATGCTGTCTTTTCATTTTATAGGTAATTTTTCTCTTCAGGAGTCGGAAATCCCTGCGATACTTGGACTATCCTTCAACCGCAAGAACGACGCTAACTTTCAGCCTAATAAATCTACACAGGTTGTATGGCAACAAACGAACTCATTCATGAGTTTTTGGAACATTTCTATTTACTGTATATATTTTGAAACAACTAACCTACGTAACAATATTTTTTTTCAATTTATTGTTAGCAAGAAACCGTTAACTTGTGATTATTTATTAATATATCACTATTTTGTTAAAATGCATTTATTATTTATTCATTTCATGTGCAAGGGGCAACATTAATTTTCTAGCAAACATTATTTATTTAATAACATCCGGAAATATTCTTTTGCCCGGCGCCCAAAAATTATTGTCCCTTAGCGAATTAAAATACCCAAACCTACATGATAATCTTAGCTAAAGCTTGCAACTTCCTACTCAGGTTCATAACAATCCAAGACCCTAAGGTCATCCCACTATCATTTATTTTTCTAAGGAGGTTGTACTACTGAGAATTAATTACGTGGCATTGCAATTGCTTCTACCGTTTAGGAATTCGGAAGGCCAAATCGAAAGATGGATTAAACGTTTTCACGAATACGACTCCGAGATAGAACATCGTGCCAGAAAGAATCATTGTAATGCTGATGTTTTGTCGAATAAACATTGTACAGAATGCCGCAACTACTTCTCTAGATTGGAATCAAAAGTTGAAAAACATGTCAAACATACCAATATTATAACGATTGTCGTGAACCTGAAAATCTGAAAATGCGAGTTATATCAAGAAAACGATTCCGATCTTAAGTTATTTCTGAAATAGAAGAACAATGACCGATTAACTGTATGGGAAAAAGTGGCCTCATATAGCAGCGTCATTAAGGCATACTGACTCAATAAGATTCTTTGCAGATTCACGGCGCTCTTTTGAGAGAATCCTAGAAAATGAAGACGGAACTGAGAAACGGACTTACTAGATAATTCCAAAGAAGAGAGTAACACATTTTGTGATAACTGTATGATAAGCCATCAAGATGGCAAAGGTTCTCGAACATTCTATTGGGTGAACTGCAAGGAGGACATTAAGGAATTGTGCGGAAAATGTGAAGTGTGTATTTAGGCGAACGGTCTATTTGAAAGACAGAGAGTGCCAATGAGACTGTGGAAAGTGGGCATACATTTTAAAAGAGTGGTCATTGATATAGCAGGTCCGTTTCTGGAAGCAAATTCAGGCAAATAAATTAGGAACTAATGTGCCACATGATAGTGTTTCGAGACATAGGCATACAAATCTTAGTCTATATTTGGAATCCAAGAGACGTCCTCCCCAGTAATAAAACAGTTGACTGCTTCTTTTATAAGAACATGATTTGCAAAAATAGCGCGCAGCGTAGATTTCGTCATGGATCTTATAATCTGACAATCGAAGTAGAAGCATCTCAACTGCATAGTTTGAACTCTCTCTAACGGAACGCAGCAGCCTTTTGGAGGGAATAGTATAACAATATTAGCAAGGATGTGTGTTGTGACTCACATAACATATTTCTGTGATGAGTTATACCTTATATCGAATTACTAGCTTTAATTGTATTGTCCTGTCTATTCTAGAATTTATAGTTCATTCATAAATAGATCAATCACTGCTTAGTAGGTTAATTCTAAATTTAATATTGATATGTAAAAACTTGAGTTTTAAAAATAGGAGTTAGAATAAATTAATATATGTATATCTAGGTGTTGAATAACAATTATTTGCGAAATACGTAAATTATAGAATTGCTCATTTATTAAAAGTATAAGAATATAATGACTATATCAGCTAACGAAATTGTATTACTGCTACAGCAAATAAAATTGACCACGAGAGTGTTAGTCACGTGGTTTAACACCTTCCAAACAAATTCTGATTTAATTAAAACCGTATTCAGCACATTCAGAATTCCATTAAACCACGATATATTTTAATAACTTTTTCTGGTATAAATAATTTATTACGATAAGGATGAAATTACGTTATAAAATGTTAAATTATATACGGTAAAATATTTGTTTGAAAAGTGGGCTTAGAATACCAATGCAATTAAAAGACTTCACCACTTATGGTATTACATTGCATCAATTAAAGTAAATTTATTTCTAAAAATGAAATATATTAACTATGTTAAAGCAACGATATAATAAAAAGTTGTAAATTAATGCAGTATTCTAGTAAAACCAACAAGAGCTGTTTTCGGCAATGAACTATGTTTAATTAAACGGTGCGGCGACCCACATCATTATTTACAATACGTCGTCTATAAAATATCTAGTAAATCTTTAAGTACTTTATAATTAAATTAATTAAGTAATTTAGTTGAAGCATTAACTAATTTTAACAAGAAGATGTAAAAATTAAAACTTGTCTAATAAGAATGATTATTTTCTGCAATTATTCGTTTATTGATTTAAAGATTGCAGTTCTCTCGAGGATTTCCGATTTTATAAAAATATGTAAGTAGTGGATCATTGTTTTTAACTTACAACTTCCGAACAATTTGTTGTTTGTTTAAAAGTAACTAGATAAATACTGTCAAGATCGATGAACAGGTGCAACTGGAATTAAAAATATGTATTCATTTAGAAGACGAATGTATGTAAATAAGAATGATGGCCTATGTTCGTATTCTAATCTATACATATTAATTAGATTTAAGTAACCTAACGAAGAACACATTTAACGCTGTTATATTTTCTAATAACATTATATTAAATATAAAAATAGATATAAGGATAGAAGCATAGAGACCTTAGAGTTATTAAATTAACCTAGTGTTTTAGCAGTAAATTAAATAGAGCTAACGGACTAAAATCACAACGTCATATATAAAGTGTAAAATAGATTAGAGTTGAAGCTGTACAATGAACAAAAATAGAAAGGACTTAAACTTCTATAATTGAACGAATTTCACAACATTTAAATTAGGGAACAGGTCTATAATAGATACGCGAAGGAGGAGGTTATTGTATTTATAAGGCTATCAAGAGAATCCCAGACTCTGGTTTCGGATTTTGTCGAATCCATCATTAGTAACGCACTATTTTAGTTAGTGGACTATTTTTATGATGTTCAGGGCGGCCAATAGTAGAGTCAAGTCCAATATCTCCGATACTATTACGTAGTAATTTATGACTTCTTAAACAATTTTCCATAGAAAAGAAAATTATTATTATTACTTTTAAAAACAAAATTTGTTTTGAAATATGTCCATTTTTATAATTTTGCTTATGATACCATTTGTTACGGTCTTATGGACCTCCAGATATTAATTTCTATATTTTACTTAATTATAGTTCATCTGATGAGGTTATTTATTTTTATTGAATTTTTAGCCCATTTTTCTGGCACATTATGCGCGCTACCACCTAAGCTTTTGTTTGTTTTTTTTTGAAAATGTTGGGCATAATTCTGCAAGTCCTAATTTAATTGCCTACTAATTTTCGAATTTAATAACGGCAAAGGCGTTAGGTAATAAGAGTTAAGCTTTCATGTATTTGTTCGGTTTTAAATCTAGGGATTGACGTAATTTTTAACGGCGTTACTTTAGATTTTGCGCAAACAAGTGTTATATTGATGATTTTTTGAATTGAATTGACTGTGTGCAAGTAAACTACTGCCCCATGACTGTTTAAAGACGCGTCTGCAGATCCTAATAAGATTGCACAACAATACACCGAATAATTGAGATATCGAACAATCTAAAATTTGAACAATACGTGAAGCGCTGCTTGAAACTTATACCAGGAATTAATCAAGTTTTCGGATGGTACCTTATCCGAACCTATTTTATGAATCCATAACTCCTTCAAGATTAATTTTGTAATCAAAATAACTAGGGATTGTGAAAGGTGATAGATTGGTTACTGCTCAAAGCCTTTAATTCTCAATAAATTGTAGATGTAAAGTTGTTAAATTAGTTTTTATTTTGGAAATATAACATGTTTCGGGGTCTTATTGATTTCATCATCAGATATAAATAAAATTTTAACAGTCATAAATTAATTAAAATCTAGGAGAGAATAAATTAATTTAAAGATTAAAAATATTTATATAAATTATGATAAGTAAAAGAATTGTGACATTTTGAGATAATAATTAAATAATTTTAGTATGTTGTTGGCAATAATAACTTTTATAATTGAACTATTTAAAAATTTGAATAAATAGTGTAATTTAATACACATAACAATTAAGACGAGGGACTGGACATGTACTGGATAAAAGTATTTTAATAAAATTTGAAGGCAGAAAAACATCAATGATTTGAGTTAAAAAAATGGTGCGTGTTGAAAATTAGAGGGAATGTTGTTGATGTCATCAATTTAATACAATTAATGATCATCAACATATCTGCGAATTTAATAAAATAAATGTATATAAGAATTCATAGATATAAATAAAGTAG
>JAHWXV010271829.1:0-12227 GCA_024586415.1 Phrixothrix hirtus | reverse complement strand
AGTAAATTTAATATTAATTATTATATGCCGAACGTTTTCGTATATTTTATATATACAACTTCAGGGCAGTTATACTTGTGTTGATGTTGATAAAGAGCACCTTTATATAAACAAAATGATGTTTTGTTTGTTGTCCACCATGTCAGTATTTTAAAAAATTATAAAAAGTTATAAAACAACTTTATTACACATTAACTATGTTAATTATTAAAAAAATTAAAACTAATCCACTTAATAATGGATTGTCGTCAATAAAAGGTTGTCAAATTTAAAAGAAATTTTATAAAAATGCTTTTCTCTGAAAGGGTTTGAAAGTATAGAATTTCTTGTTTAAACCGTTTAAGCGATAAAATAAACTTAATTTGGTTTAAAATAAAATTGTTTAATTAAAACTGTTTTAATAAGATTAGTTATATAAAGCAACTACGAAATGTGCGAGGTGTATGGCTTAAAAGTTTTGTATACGTTTTGTATAGATACTGTGCAATAAAGCTGTTTTATAACTTTTTATAATTTTTTACAATACCGACATGGTGGACAACAAACAAAACATCATTTTGTTTATATAAAGGTGCTCTTTATCAACATCAACACAAGTATAATTGCCCTGAAGAGGTATATATAAAATATATGAACACGTTCGGCATATAATAATTAATATTAAATATACTTGGGGTAAGACTAAATTCTGCAGTAAAGAATATCAATAATTACATTCATTATTTATGTTCTTGAACTTAGCTTAGCTATCTTAATAGCCAACTTTGGACCCTCTTTCTCCACTGTGTGCTTGCTGGCGTAACATCGCAAGTTCAGGAAATAATACCATCTACACCCTTAGGGTCGCAAAACGTCTTTGCCGCGTTATATGTTTCATGTACTGCCGACCGATACGCCGCGCTATTAGGAATAGATGTAGACATTTATCCTAGCCTCATTGATAGTTTGAAACTACTTTTGACGAATATTTACCCACGGTTCGGTTCGTGTACTCCACTATTCTATCTTACTGCTGATGAAGAGCAGTTGCCCTGGTCAACAAGGATTTGGCATAAGGTTGACTTAAAAGTTTGTCCTTGGTCAGATGCAATTTCAATGAAATTCTAAACTGCTAAAGAATTCTCCCACCTATGTTTCGCCTACTGTAACTGCCTCCTGATTTGGTAAAGCATATGCCTCGGCCTGCTTAGTAAAATAATCCATCACCACTCAGATATATTTGTTACCTGAGTCTGTTTCGGGAAGCGGACCTGCTAATATCAATAGCCACCCTTTCAAACGAACTGCGCACATTAAACTGCCTCATTGATACTCTCCGTCTTCTAAATTGCCTGAAGCGCATGTTTCATACCTTCAGCGCCTTCCTTGCAGTTCGTCTAATAACATTGTTCGCGAACCTTTTCCACTGTCTTCTTTACACTCATACGCCCTCAGTACAATCTAAAATTGTAAAATTTCTGACACTATTGCCTCGAAGTTCTTCCATGACCTAACCAGTCGTTCGTGTTGCAATAAATAGCAGTGTTGCGTTTGTCCTGGTCACCAACCGTGCTACTTGTATTATATCTAAGGGAAAAAGAAAGAGTATATCTAAATAAGGGCGCCAGTCGAATGTATCTTCCCAACCCGTACGCACACCCCAAACGACAAAAAGTACGTCGACTTCCAGGTCCCTGAAATAAAGAAAAAGGTTTTTGAACCAAGTAAAGAAATGCTGCTTCAGTATAATAAGAAATCATTTATTACCTTCTGTAATTCGGGCAATAAACAAATAACAACAAAGTTACTTAACAACTGATCATAAATTTTTGTCTCTTCCGAGAAACCCAATTGTCTAACTGGGTTAAATGGCAGTTGCCAACTCACAACAAAAGTACCTATAAATTTACAGTGAATTTTTATCTCTTTCCAGGCATCAAAACATCAAACTAGGTTAATTAGAATTTGTATTAACGGGATCTAGGTCACCCGATATTCTATCGAAATAACAAGTTACAACAGCGTCCCTAATAATAAAGCAAATCTTAATATTCAAAAATAAAGTACAAGGTTAAATTTCTCCGCTAACATCAGTCACAGCAAGCGCAAGAATTAAACAAAAATAATAGTAAACAAATTTAGAAAATGCAGCAGTGACAAAATCACTGACAAATGCTATAAACTACAAATTCCGAAAGTTAAATAATTTAGCAAAGACATATTAAAGTGAAATAGTTTAAAAGAAATTTTGTAATTGGTTAGATTAAAATAAAATTTGTGCGTATTTAGTTTAAATAAAATACCTAAAATTAGCTGTAACTATATAAAAGAATTTTTATTCATTGAACCTTCGTTTACAAATGAAACTCTAACGTCATACCTGGTACGTACAATTCAACTAAAAACTAGTAAATATTAGATTAAATTTTATTCGTAATTTCTTGATAAAATTTCTAACGTAAAACTGTTTGAAAGTCAGACAAAACAAAAACAAAAGTTACTCTGTTTACGTTACACTGTCTTATTTTATTAAAAGGCAATATTTTAAATGAGTATAAAGAAAAACATTATTGGTTCATCTAAAAGAAAGTTTCTGAATTTTTCGGGAAAACTAAAGTTGTTTCAGTAAAAATATCAAATAAGTTAATTGGTGAAGTTACTTGTTTATAATCCGGGAGCCAAAATGTAACAAAACTGTATCTTTATTACAAGGGTTTGAATTATAACATTATTTTAGATGGTAAAGAAATTATAGATGAACTTTTATCATCCCGGGTCGCAAACGATGTAAAACAACTAGAAGGGTTAAACTGACCTGCATAGCCACGTATCGGAATGAGATCGCAAATCAAACATTTTGTCCTTGCCCAACCAGATGTAGAAGTAAGCCTAACTGAAGACGACCAAATTAGATTATTTAATGCCGGTTACTCTAGACCATTTTGTCAAAATCTGCCCTTTGCTAAAGCAAGTCTCCTTCAGTATTTGCAACAGACGATGATAATTTATATTTCCATCTTCATTTGCTTAAGACAACCATCATTTATATGTTCAATCTCATTCGCTAAAGGTAATGAAAAGAAATAAATTCCAACTTAATTAACCCACATTCAAACTCGCCCGTGGGCATAAACAATCACAATTACGGCGAAGCAACAAAACAAAGTAAATCAAACAATTCAGTTTCAAAATCATTAATAAAAGTAACGGCAAGCTAAGCGAAGGTCGATGCATGCACGATGGCAAGCATACACTAACTCTATTTTCACCTTCTCGCATATATTCAAATCGAACCTAATATTTAAAGTGGACGTTCACAAAAGGACAGAGGCGTACTCCGTTAAAATTTTAAAACTACAACATTAATTTTCAAACAAATATTAAGATCCTGTAACCAAAAACCCACAGCCAAAAGGTGTAATTAAATAATTTTGTTTGAATTATTACATCTTATAGATAATATTTAAAATTAAGAAAAATAGCATTACAATATTTTTTAGAATTAGCAACTTTGTCCATTTCTCAGTCCCATCTTCATTCTCTGGGACTTTCTTCAGAGACAGTTCTAAATTTTCAGAAAATCCCATCGAGCCCAGTACACTTCAACAACCCTGCTAAATGGGGTCACTTCTTCTCATGCACGTTTTGATTAGTTATTCTTTCATTTCAGAAATAACTTCAGCTCGTGTTCTTAATCTTGTCTCATCTTTTTAACTTCCCAGCAATCATTATTACTAGAGCTATGTTTGAACTGTTTTTTAATTCTTGGTTCCAACCGAGAGCAATGATTGCAGTCTTCTGGACAATATTTTTCCGACAAAGCATAAACATTCCGACATCATGTTCCTGATGGTCTATGTAATTTGCGGGACTACTTCTCAAGTCTGCGCAATTTCTCTGAACACGTCTCCATTTTCCACATTTCCAACATCGCATTTTTCGTTCAGTTGATCTTGCTGTCTTAAATATTCGTAAAAGTGTCTCTTCCAGACTCTCAACGCCATTCTGGATTTTTTTGATAGCCCTTTCACAATCATATCCCTTAAATGCTTGTTTGGCCGCTTCAGATTATAATGCATGAACCAATGCACTAGCAAGATCCTTAGGGTAGGCTAATTTTAGAGCCTACTGTATCTCTCAATCTCGAAGACCATCAATAAGCGTTTGTACCCTAAGTTGCTCTATGGAACTATCTGGTCCCGTAGGATATATTAATCTGACTAACCGTGCAATTTCGTCTTTAAATTCCTGGAGATTTTCACCTACTTGCTGCTGCTGCTTGTCTCCATAACACCTTTCCAATCTCGAAACCATGTAGTCAAAATTGTTTTTATGGTTGTTTGGTTTAGCTTACAAAATATCCAAAGTTTCTGCATGTAAAAAACATTGTCAGGGCGTATGCCTTTTCTTCCATGGTCTACTTTTTACAATTAGCAGTTACCATAAATTGCTTTTAGTACTTAATCTAAGGCGTTCTACCATCACACATGGGAGTTTGAGATGACAACTTCTGCAATAGGTAAATACGTGAGCCATTGCATTTCAACTTCTTCTTGTTCTGCATAATTAATCAAGGATATTTCATGCTCTGGAACACGAATTTCCTTGGCCGTGGTCATGAGAATAAACTTTTAATCTAGGTCATCATATTTCTTGGTTACCTTATCCCATTTTTCCGTGACGTCTACGATTTCTTCTTTCAATATACTTTGAATTTATTTAATTTTTTCTTGTAATTTATTTTCACTGGATTTAATTTCTGCTTGGAACTAATTTTAAATTGATGTAATTTCTTCTTGTAATTTACTAATACTACATTTAATTTTTCCTTATAATTTCTTTGTGACTTCTTATGCTTCTTCTTGTACTTTATTTTGATTTAATTTAATTTTTTCTTGATTTAAATTCATTTTGTTCTGCATTTTCTGCAGTATTTCGAGTGAGGATTCCATATTTTTATTCACAGCCATTACGACTGGCATATATAGAACATTAAAACTAACTTAATTTCATTTATTTAGTTTACAATCGAAATATTAAAATCCCACTATGACAACAATTGTACCAAAGCTAGCGTGTTATTTAATTATTTATTTTGGTCCTATAATTTACATAAGTCATAGCTACGATTATTGAACATGTAAGTATACATTTATTTATAAGCACAATCTATCTACATTAATATTAATTACGGAATTAACTATCTAACTAGTGATTCATATACACTCAGTTACAAAAAAGCGGCGCACTAATTAACCGGCACTATCTCTTCTTTATTTCAAGAAAACTAAATTTATTTCATTTAATTGACTAATTTAATTAATGAATTAAAAATGTTGTCGAAGGAAAGATTTTAATAACGTATAAAAATAAACAAAAACTTGAAATACAACAAAAGCAAATAAAAACAAAAAATTATAACACAAAGCAGAGCAACAATTTACCACAAATAAGTCCTTTTTTTTCATGTTAATAGCGAGTATGGCCTCCACGAGCATTGACGAGAGCCCTAATGCATCGAGGCATACTTTGAATGAAATTTGCAATTACATTTTGGTCCATGTTTTCTCATTCTTCTACAAGTGCTTGTATTAGCTCTTGTAGCGTCTCTGAGACTACAGGACGGGCTTTTACACGTCTTCCTAATTCCTCCCAGGCATGTTCAATGGGATTCATGTCCGCACTCATTGAAGTCCATTCTAAACATTCAACTCCCACTTCATCAAGATACTGACTGACACACTTTGCCTTATGTGATCTTGCGTTATCTTGCATAAACACGAAAGTTGGTCCAATAAAAGGTGTAAAAGAACAAGATGTTCCTGAAGAATATCCCTGATGTAACCATTTGCGTTTAAAGGCCTTTCTTGAAGAATGAAAAGCTGCGTTTTGACCTCTAACGAAATTCCAGCCCAAACCAACACAGAGCCACCTCAAAACTTTTATTGTTTAACGACAGTAGCTGGAGTAAATCTTTCCACTCGCTTTCTCCATATTCTATGACGTCCATCTGGTGATCGCAAACAAAATCGGTGTTCATCGGAGAAGAGAACGCGTCTCCAATCGTTTTCTCCCCATTCCTGATGAATAGCAGCAAACTCTGCTCTATTTTGTTTGTGCTGTCTTGTGCGTCGTAGTACTCGGTAGGGTCTTTATGCATTCAAACCATATGACCTCAACCTTCGTCTTAATGTCTGAACACAGACAGTTGTATCGCGAACAGCTCTTAGCCTTGGAACTAGTTCTCCAGCTACAGCTACAGGCTATCGGAGACTTTGGAGTATTAAAAATCGATCGTCCCTGATAGTTGTTGCTCTAAGGCGATCTGTACCAGGACGCCTATCATACCTTTGGATCGCATGGTAACAATGAACTGCCCTACGAATTGTTGTTTCAGGTTTTTTAATAGCCCGAGCAGCATATCGAACGCTTCGGCCATCGTCCACTAAGGATACGGTTCTTGCCAGCTATTCGGCAGTTATTTGAATTTTGAGATATAACTAACTTTAATTCGCTTCGAACGACCAATAAAAAGCACTTTTTATAAAAAGTTTCAATAAAAATGGGTTGCCAGTATATAAGAAATTTGATTAAAACTGAAGAAGAATGCTAAAGTTGAAATAAAACC
Source organism: Phrixothrix hirtus (assembly GCA_024586415.1). Taxonomy (NCBI): domain Eukaryota; kingdom Metazoa; phylum Arthropoda; class Insecta; order Coleoptera; family Phengodidae; genus Phrixothrix; species Phrixothrix hirtus. The sequence goes on along the minus strand of JAHWXV010271829.1, from coordinate 5,620 downwards.
TTTTTCAGGTTATTAATTTGAATAATTATGACACAAAAAAGTGACAGAATATAAGTCACAGCCATCTCAATGCGATTTACGTTAATCCTAAACTTTATTCAAAAAGAATCGCTAAAAAAGATGGTAAAATTTAAGTGCGCCACTTTTTTTGTAACTGAGTGTATTTATATGTGTACCATAAATTCTAGAATATACAGGAAAGCGACACTTAACAGTGGCCGAAACATTTGTAAAAGAATTGACTAACTGTTTTTGAATTCCGTTGGAATTACATTCAGGCTAAGGAAACATTTTTAGTCAGCCTTATTTCAAAGTCTCTGCCAGCTGTTGAGAATACGCAAGACCAGAATAACTACTCTTTATTCACAGCCAGATGGAAAGGTGGAACGCATGAATCGAATAATGGGAAAATATTTGTCAAAAGTTGTCTCAGACCATCAAAGGGAATAGGGGGCTACTTACATCTGTTCTTGATGTAAACGAAACGGCAGGAGAGACCCCATCAAAAGTGTTGTTTGGGCGTAAAATTGAATTACCGTGTGACTTGGAGTTTAGTAGCAAGCCTGGAGAGGAGAAGGTTGCTGCAAATACTTGCGCCGAAGGTCTTTGAAGGAAACTAAACTCAATTCATGAAAGATTTCCTACCAAAATCTAGATTGCCAGAATGAAATTCCAATATGATGTAAGTTCCAAAATAAAAGGATTTCAACCCAAAGCCCTGGTTTGATTGCACCAACCTCAGCGATGATGAGGCCTATCTCCCAAATTACAACGATCTTGGGAATATCTTTATAAAGTGATAAAATGATTAATGATATAATCTACTGAATAATGAAATTGCCCAGAGGAAAACCCAAAGTGATCCACATGAATCTGTTAGCCCTATACGCTGGGAGGAATGCAGAACCGGAACAGAAATAATGTGAGCAAAGTTTGAACCATGTTGAATTAGAAAAATTTGGAGTCAAGAACAGTCATTTACCGAATTGGTGTCAACTTATTTGGGGTCTCACAAAGCTCGATTTGAAGTTACCACTGAGGAATACAGAAATCTGTTCGATGTACCAGAGGAGTACCCGCTGACCCCGTGGCGTTGCAACTGAATTTAAAAAGGGGTATAGCGGCATAGAAGAAATACAGTAGAGCCCGAAATTGGAAAGGCATGTCACTTACTACGCCGTCACCGCCAAGGTATGCGAAGTATTTACTCCCTTGTGACAAAGGCACTATCCCATCAATAGTCACGTTATGAAGACTTGTGGAAGGAATTACGGGATATAAGTAAACAAATTTGTGCCGGTGCCTATACCAGAACCCGGCTGCGGTCTAGATCAGCTTTTGAGAAATTGGTATCAAGATCCTGGTGTATAATTGGAATTCGAGAGGAACGGTCTCACCGAGGAAATCTGGAGATTGTCATTTTTTCAAAAAATGTGGCTGCAAATATGGACCCCAATGTAGATTCCGACATTCGCAAAGGAAGGTAGAACCATGGCTAGTGCAAAGTCACAAGTTCAGTGCTAATGGACGTAACACTATTAAAGTGGGACACTGTAACAAAGTTAGAAACAATAAAAACTCAATGAAACCTTCTGGATTGTTTCTGAATATTCTAGAATTAAGACATGTGATGTAATCACAAATAACTCATCACGGTGACCGATATCTCTCAATTAAATTCAAGGTAAGCAATGAGTCATGATATTGCAATTTTATTCTAGAGTTCTTCCTTACTGTTCTGGAATTTATCTTTTTCCTGTCTATATAAATAGCAGATTAAATTCCCTTAATTTTTAATTCTAATTAGAATCTTATCCTGTTAGTTACTGTTATACATAAATAGAAATATAAACGTTTATTGTTAGTGTATTGTGAAATAAATAAGTGTAAAGGAATAATTCTAATCTTATTGAAAATAAATAAATATTTTTAAACAATTAACTAGTTTCGTTACAGTACAACAAACGAACTAACTGGACAACCTTGGACTAATCAAAGCATTAGATTGATTATTTACATGCAGATTAAGGACAAACTTTTAACGCAAATTCATTAAAATCGTTAAAATTTTCATAATTGATTTACGAATGTTACGAAATGAAATATTAATTGGTTAAAATTAAATGAAAAAACCTGCAAGTTACCATAATTTTATAATCATTTATAGGTCAAGGTAATAAAAGAAAATTCTGGTTAGTGATTCTAGTGAGGTATTTGTTTCCAATCTTTTCAAATTTAGACATATTTGTACGGAACGTATTAATTTTTACAATGAATGATTGCTGTAGTCATGGCGTAATTTATTTTATAATAAACTTTTCAATCCATAGCTTTTTTTAATAATTAACAATATTTAATTTGGTAGATAAAAAAATACACTCCTGGCGAAAAAACTTCGAACACCTATAAAAATGTAGCCTTTCCATGTATTTTGTGATAAATGTTGCAAACACATATTGCTTTACTTTCTTTTATTAAATACCATTAAATGACGTTTTAAATGTAAATAGTGCGCTTTGGTCAAAAGCAATTATCTGATTTGTAATTTACAATCCTAAGCATCATTTCGCTACAATAGTTTTGGATATTGTTTTTGCCTGTATTTCAAATGTTTCACTTATGTTTTGATAAAAGCCGAATAATTGTTAGTCATTTGGACGAATTTCGTTAAAATGAGAACAGAAAATGTTGCAAAATTGTGGCATTAAATGAAGATAGATGGTCACAGCATACGATATATTGCAAGTTTCTTGAATCTTCCCAAAAGTACTGTTTATAACGTGCTTAGAAGCTATCGTCAGACTGGCCAGTATACAAGAAAACAGGGATTAGGAAGAAAACAGGATTTACATATGCATGATGAACGTTTTTCTAACAATGTCAGTACTCAGAGAGCGTTCTACTAGCCTTGCTAGTCGACTATTGGAACGGAAATTTCTGCTCGTACAGGTCGTAGAGTGCTAAAAAAACGGATTAACATCTCATAAACTGGTAGCATGTCCCAAATTGACGCCAGCTCATAAAATTGCTAGGCTACAGTTTACAAACAACGAACATCAAAATTGGGTGATTGATCATTATAGCTTCGTTTTTGTCTACGTTCACCCAATGGACGTGAACGTGAAAGGGGAAGGGTTGGTTAACGCTTTGATCCATGCTGCATTGCATCAAGGATGCCTTTTGGAAGCGGTAGTGTCATGGTGTGGGCAGGAATTTCTTTTCACGGTCATACTTAACTGGTTTTGATCTAAGGGGGTTCCCTGACAACAGATAGCTACATAACACAATGTTTACAAGACCATGTCGCTCCATATGCCCCATTTTTGTTGGAGAAAATGTTGTTTATACACGATAAGGTGCACCTACGTATGTCTTAAATTATGAGTTGTTATTTGGACGCTGTAGAAATTCCTCATCTACAGTGGCGAGCTAGAAGCCCTGGCCTAAATCCCACCGAACATTTATGGAATACGTTAGGATAAAATATCAGGAGTAGGATACTTATTCCAAAAACCATACAAGAGCTAAGAATAGCGTTAAATAAAGAATTGGAATGAATTGCGCAAGAAACAATTCAAGGCTTATTGAAAGCACACCTTGACATTTGGAAGCAGTTATGTATAGCCGTGGAAGCAATACTCATTATTAAGCCCAACTTTTAAGCTAAAAACAGCGGCATTTAGTCGTGTTTGTTTGTTAACCTTTCCAAGTTTTTCCATTTTTACTTTCTCTTACCTATATGAAATATAAGCATAGATAAAGTATTGTTTTCGTCTAAAATTTTCGATGTAGAAATTTTAGTGGAAATATACGTATTCAGGTCCCCTGAGTCCAAAAATCATGTTTTTAAAAATTGGTCTATCTGTGAGTTTGTGTGTGCGTGCATACGTGCTTGCGTGCGTGCGTGCGTTCGTGCGTGCGTGTGTGTTTGTGTGTGTGTATGTGTGTATGTCTGTATGTGTTTGTATTTGTGTGTATGTGTGTGTTTTGTGTGTGTGAGAAGTGTGTGTTTTATGTGTGTGGGTATATGTGTGTGTGTGTGTGTGTGTATGTGTGTGTGTGTGTGTGTGTGTGTGTGTCTGTATGTGTGTGTATGCGTGTGTGTGTGCGTGCGTGCGTGCGAACATGCGTGCGTGCATGCGCACGTGCGTGCGTGCGTGCGTGCGTTTGTGCGTGCGTGCGTGCGTTTGTGCGTGAGTTTGTGTGTGCGTGCATACGTGCTTGCGTGCGTGCGTGCATGCGTGCGTTCGTGCGTGCGTGTGTGTTTGTGTGTATATGTGTGTATGTGTTTGTATTTGTGTGTGTGTGTGTGTGTGTTTTGTGTGTGTGTGTGTGTGTGTTTTATGTGTGTGGGTGTATGTGTGTGTGTGTGTATGTGTGTGTGTGTGTGTGTGTGTGTGTGTGTGTGTGTGTGTTAGTGTGAATGTATATGCGTGTGTGGGCGAGCGCGCGCGCGTGTGTGGGAACAAAACATCTCGAAAACGAAAAATCGTAGATAAACAAAATTTTATATTTGAGTTTGCTTCCACCCTCGCACGCGACCACAACAATTTTACTAAAATTCAATAACCGGAAGTGCCACTTTACCCTTGTCATTATTTGGTTTTTCACGATTTTCTCGAAATCGGCTGTAACGATTTTTTTTAAATAAATTGAATTTCTAAGACATTTAATGGCCTTTCGTACAATGAAGACAATTTCTCAGAAAAATGTCCGTAAAACGAGTAACCGTAAGTGGTCTCATCATTAACTACGAAACTGAAAGTCCTAATTAAATGAAAATTTATATTTAAGATCCTAACTACCTTCGTATGCTAAATCAAGAATTTTTTTAAAATAGAATAACCGGATGTACAACTTTATCTCTGTTATTTTTAGATATTTTCCGAATATTTCGTTTTTCGCGAATTTGTCGAAATCGCCTCTAACGATTTTTTAAAACTTATTGAATTTATTGGATATTTAATGGCCTTTGATGCAGTTTAAGGTGTCTTTCAGAAACTTTTCGTAAATTGAGTAACCGGAAGTACCTTCACCGTTAACTCAAAATAAAATAACTATGAAACTAAAAGTCTTAGCTGAATGAAAATTTATATATGTGGCCATAACTACATTGGTATTCCAAATCAAGATTTTGGCTAAAATCGAATAACCGGAAGTTCCACTTTATATGTGACATTTTTAAATAATTTCCGTTTTTCGAGATTTTTTTGAAATCGGCTCTAATAATTTTATAAAGCTTAGTAAATTTCTTAGCTACCTTCATTCTGTCTTATATGAATCAAGCTGTATCTCTTATAAATTTTCGAAAATCGAGTTACCAGAAATACTTGGCGTATTAATTGTGAACAACATATCTCAAAAACTAAATATGATATAAGAATGAAATTGTATATTTAAGTTTTTAATCTTCTGCACATGAGACATCAAGGTAAAATCGAATGACCGGAAGTACCACTTTATTCTGGTGATTTTTAAGTTTTTTGCGATTTTTGAGAAAACAGTTTATTTTTAAATGTACTACGGTTATTATGTATTTAATGCCCCTTTACGTGAACTTAACAGTTTTTCTGAAAAAATGCGTTGAAGCAAGTTATCAGAGAAAATTTCCGGAGTTAAG
>JAHWXV010271733.1:0-13101 GCA_024586415.1 Phrixothrix hirtus | reverse complement strand
CGCCTTTTCTAATAGAATTCCGTCCTTCCACGTTCTATGATAGGCCTTTTCTATATTATACAGTCCTACGAATGCTATTTTTCTGTTGGCCCTGGCTTTATTCACTTCTTGCAACATGTTTCCTGCCCGTTAGTTGCAATCAACTTTTGCCTGAAGCCAAATTTATTCTCTGTTATTAAGTTGTTCAGTTCTAGGAATTATCGTAGTTCTTTATTTGCGAAATATTCGGTTATTTTCGCCATCCCATTTAGTAGGCTTATCAGCCGTCTGTTTTCGGGTAATGCCGGGTTTTTGTCTTTTTTTTTTTTGGTATAGCTATTATCGTCGCATGTTTCCAGGACTCCAAAGATGAGGGAAAATATTGCGAGGAAAAACACACTTAAGACATATGGACTAATATGCCCAAATAGCAAATTAAAAATAGAGATAAAGCTGAAAATTATCAAAACGGTAATACTTCCAGCATTAACATATGGAGAGGAGCTATGGGCAACAAAGAAGGAGAAAACTAGAAGAATAATAACTAAAACACAGAACTGGCTGTTAAGGCTGGTCTCCAATGCACCGTTTTACATACGTAACGAAGATTTGAGGGAACGATTAAAGATAGAGGACCTATTAGAAAGAGCGGTAAAAAGTAGGGAAAACATGATTGAGAGGCTGAGAGTTCACCATTCAATAAACATAAAAGAAATGGCAAGTCAAATGATATAAGCCGACCAGTGGCCACCTTTCACTCCCATTAAGTGGAGGATGCTAGAAAAGAACCCATCCATAGGTCAACACCGGACCTCAGCATGGAGAAAGAAGGAAGTTAAAAAAAGAATTTGTCACAATCCGCTAAAAAAAATTTATTAAGGTGTATTCTTTTTGTTATAATGCTTGCTTTATTTTCTATAATAATGTAAGAAGCATTGTGATTGATAGTGTTCAAAACCTCTTATACAATTAAATTAATTTAATAATTAAAACTTTTTTAACATGAAAAACAAAGCAAATTTAAAAGTCATGATTCACGTGCGTTTTTCAAAAATATTAGTAATAAGTTTGTTCTAGAATAAGATACTTATACCTAAAAATGTACAGTAGTACGATAAGATCCTAAAGCAATAAATTAAAGCTTTGATACTTCCTGTGTAGAACGATAAGGATGACGTCTCTACAATAATGAAACGTATCCAGAAGTTACAAAGTAAAATTCCAAAATACACAAAGACGATTGGTCAACTTCAGAATAGCGGTAGAAATCCCTGCTACATGAAATGTTGATAAAAAGACATGCAGAGCTGAAAACCATGTCTGTTCCTGAATTATAGTTAAACTCTCAATTACATCAAGTAATGTGAATTAAGTGACTAAAGTGCAAAAGTGTTAGTGATCCTGAATCCATTCACGAGGCCCAAAGTAATAACTCGCTCTAAGGTCCAGTCCGACAAATTTAATTATTAATATTCCGAGGAAGTTACTTCAGATTTCAAAGTCACAAGTTGATTTAAGATCGCTGAAAGCGCAAGATTAATTATTAATAATCCAAGGAAGATTTAATTCTAAATTATCGAAATAATAAACATTGAGAGGAATTTAAAACTTCGATCAAGACGAATTCTAATAAGAAACGAATAAAACCGTTTTGATATTACACACATTTAAAAACATTATTATAGTAATTAAAAATTGACATTGATTAACGTAATTTACCAGTTGTTCGTATTTGCATGGAATTAATAAAGGCGCTCCGCTCCCTCCTACTATGACTAAGTTATTAATTTCATAACCCTGAACTAGGGAATGGAAATGGGAAAAAAGTTACAAGCAAAAAAGTGGAAAGTTTTATTTTTCGATTTTTTTCTCTTCCATTTTCCTCTTATATTTTAGATTCACGATATCGTACAAAATTCTTACAAGTATATGTTGCATAGGAAATTTAATTTGCAACAAAAAGGATTCATTGAAGTTTCTTTGTATTTTGCGTCGTTTCCGAAATCTAACAAGAACTATGACAAATGAGCTTTTTTGGTAATATTTCCGAAACGTGTCGCTGCATTTAATAGCATTTCTGTTTTTAATATATCTACGAGGCTATTTCAAATGGGTTGGTAAAACTGTTTTTATTGTAAAATACTACTACTAAACATATTATTTCTCTATGTAATTTCCTTGCCTCTCAATACAACTTTTCCGACCAGTGCGTCAATTCCATCTAAGAAAAATGTTTTTGGCTGTCTGCGAAACCATTTATGCACCGCGACTGTACGCATTCTGTTCACATTAATTTTTGAAGCGACTTCTTCAAGTTTAATTAAACTGTTTTAATAAATTACTCTTGAGCCACTATAATGTTCTCTGAAGTAATTACACGATTCACCTGTCCCGGGCGCGGAGTGTCCCCCACACTCTCAGTTCCATTTTTAACCTTATTGGCCCATTCAAAAACACTTAATCGAGCCATACAACTATCTTCATACACATTGATCATTCTTTTATGAATCTCAGATGGATTTACACTCTCAGTAGTTAAAAATCTTATAACTGAGCGCATTTCTTCGCTGTTTCAATTACTTAGCGACTACATTGCAAAAAATAATGACAGCTTGGTGCCGCAATTGTTTTATCTAATAAACTAAGCTGTTGGAGACTACCCAGATATTTGTTTAAAACCTCGTATTCAATGTATTTTGTAACGGTGATACATTTGCATGCTCTACAGACCCAATCCGGATTTCATTTGAAACGGCCTCGTACATATGGAGAAATCGCATGAATCAACAAAAGTGCTCTAAAGAATTAGTTCCGAATTTAAATCCCCAGGAAATGGTCTAAATGCAGTTTTTCGAATTCTATGATCAAGTCATGAAGATAAAAATAATTGGAAATGATATGCTAACGACAATTACGGAACTAAAGCTATTTTATACTATTTCAATTTTTGATTATTGAAACATTCTAAATTAGTTTCAATTTAATATATAGCATTGTTATATCATTTAATGACCTAAGTTCATACAATACGATAATAAAGGTAAGATTTTGCATTTTTGCAAACGATCGAAAGTACGCTTCACTGAAGTTCCGAAACCGTAGTCTGTACAAAAATATTCAAGCGCACTTAATTATAGATCTTGCAGTTACTGTAAGATTCTCTGCAGTTTGAAAATAAATTAAAACAAGTTAATATTTGCGAGAGTTTCGATATCCTAACTCATATCAAATTTCAAATCGCAAATCAGCTATTTCAAAAAAGGTCATTGGTATATGTGAATTTTGGAAGTCTAACTATTTTATAATCCCCTAAGTCATAAACTAAGGGTAGGAACTTTGCTCTATAGAAAAATACATTAACAATATGAATATAAAGCTTGGTAGAAGAAAGAACTTACCAGGAGGTGGTAATTAAGAATCCGAAATTCCGAAACTACATTACTAATTAATTATAATTAATTATGCTAATTAAATAAAAAATGCATATAAATAAAGGCACTAAGGAACAAAGTAATGTATTAACAATACCTTCATAGATATAAATAGGTAAAATGTGACGTTAGTACTTAAAACCGAATAAAAATAAAATTCAACATGTCGACTAATATGCCGTAATATGAACGAATTAAACTTTTGAAGTTTGTGGAAACCAGATAGAGAAAATATACGTTGATGTTTAAATTAAGGGAAACTAATCGATTCAGGACAAAATCATTGTTTATATTTAACTTACTTTAAAAATGCACTAAATTTTTTGATTCACCTCCGAAAAGGAGCGAGAAAAGGAAAAATAGAATAAAAAGCGAACACTTATTAGCTGCGTCAAATTCTAAGCCCATGAAAATAAACGTGTTAGTAACTTAAAATTAATTAATAATAAACAAGATTCTAACTTTAAGATTAACATTTATAATAATCTATGCAGGATTGCTTTGAATTACCTTCGATAACTTAAATTATATATTCTCTACCCCTCATACATTCACAGAAAAATGAAGAAAACATTTAGATTTCCTTGTTTGCATAAAATAGAATTTTGAAAAATACCATAATAATTGTTTGAGAACCACTGATCCTCAAAGCATATGTTAATGCCAGGTGAAAGTCTAAATCATATAGAAAATATCATTTGAAAATAATTAGTTTTTAGTTTAGTCATAATTTTTTATTGAAATTAAATGGCATTTGAAAAATGAAATCACAGTAAATAATATTTTAATAACAATTAACAGTTTATTTTTGCAATAAACCTGAAATGGCGGTTCTTTTAAAATTTGTTACCATTTAATAACTAAGTGAAATTGGTACATTATAGAAACAACACTTTTAGCGGCTATAAACAGGGGAACTTTATACACAGCAGACGATTTTGCGCTAGCAATAAAAGATTCATCGAGGTAGGTTATGGTTTTAAAATGTAATAAGCGTAATCCATGCTTTATGCAACCTGATATCATGTTTATAACCTAGCTTTATATATAAGAACTTCAAGAAAGTAGTATGACAGCGATCTAATGATGTTGGTCTAGATTTTTGCCATAAAAGAAAGGTTCTGGAATTAGGACTAGTAGAAATGAGTGTCTTGAATGTCCACAAGTTGCCTATTTAATTTTCTGAATGACTATCAAAACAGACCCGTATATTTGTCTGTCAAATTATTTTTTATTTTCAACGATGATGATGTTATCAATTTTTTATAAACATTTATTTAGTCTAATATTTTAGGTGTTTGGTACTATTTTTGAAGGTTTTTATACAAATTGTTTAAAAGTGTAAATTATTTTAGATATATTTAGCACGAACAAAAATAGGTTGAAATATTCTAATCAATATTAGTCCGCAAATGGGCCGTCTCCGAGTTATTACATTTTATTCGAAAAATAAATATTTGTTAAAAAGAAATCAAAGTAGGAGCTTAAAATGTCTACTTCCCATTACAGTGCTCACCATGCAACATTACAATAGGGAACGACTCGACCAGGATTGCTTAAACAGTCTAAAATGGCTCATAAATTCGTTGTTGTAATAACTCAGATCGATGCTTAATAAGTAAGACTTCTCAAATAACTTTAAAGGAAGAAGTTCAAGGACGTAAGTCAGAACACTTAGTGTCTTATTCCTATCTCGTTAAAATTTTGATTTAAACGTTGCCTTAGGAAGAGTGATCTAGTGTCCCGTTACGACGTAGAACGTGTATCGTGAGTCTACTCTTAACGTCGCAAGATATAGTTGTGCCAGCTAGTTCACTTGATGCCGGAGAGGGGTCGGGGTTAGTACAACGTAGGCCAGCTTCCAACAGACTAAAGGAAAAAGAATGCGCAGAATCGCAGAGGCAATACGGACCCGAACGACAAGGTGTGTGGTGTACTTAATTTACCCGAAATTTTCTCAACCTGTACCATCGGTCCGGCAGCCAGAAGTTCCACCTAGCTGAAAAAGGGGTCGTCAAAAATAATTCAAAACAGATAGTTAACAACAGTATTTATTCCATCAAAACTGGCAAAATTAACAAATAAAAAAGAAGTATTACAAATCAACAATCAGGTTAAGTACTGATAATATAACAAAGTAAATTTGTGCCCTCGAAAGGACACATATATCAAGCAAAAGTTGCTGAACTTGCCTTTTGCGGATTAAGGCTAACGCAAAATATAATAATTAATCGAACGTACCCAGTATATCAAATGGTAACATATGAATCTGAATAGTAATTACGTCTTATTTGGTCGCAAGTAAATGAATAGCAGAAAATTAATATTAAATGAGAAACAAAGCGTTACTAAGTCATAATTCGCTATCACCGAAAGTAATAAAACAAATTTTTCCTAAAAACAATTTGACTGAAGGTCCATTTAACGGTTTGTTCTCGAGAATAAACCAATCATATGCATGTATATCCATTCAAATAATCATATCGTAAATTAATTAAAAAAAAATATACAGTAACTTTATGATAGTGGAAGATTGCAAAATAAAGTTTGTAGCATATTTAAAATGAATAGCAAAAGCAAATTAAATTAATATTGAATTAGATGGCGTTACTTTACAGTGAGTAGTACAACTTTAATATATTGTAAATTTATGTTAAGTTAAAACGCAGAGAACGTAAGTAGGACTTCATATGTTGCGAAGTTAACTTGGTAAAATTCAATGAAGTTGTTGACCAATTACATTGTAGCTTATTTATGGAAAGTGTTATTAAATTGAGTAAACGGCGTTCACCGTGTGCTGCAGATGGAGCGACATACTGTAAAAGAATAAAAACATAAATGTACGATCTTATTTTCAGGCTAGAAGTAATCAGCAGTCAACATCAAAATGGTGGCGGTATCTTAATACAACGCCTGGCGTAACATAGTCCCCAGCGGTAAACTAACAAATACAAAACAACAATTATCACTTTGTTAATTACAAAATCGACAAAATATATACCGGTGGTTAGATGTTACAGGAGCACAAAGAAAAACCAACCATTTATGCATAGAGCGATTATTGAAAAGAAAGAAAGGAGTCGTGCTTCGAACATATGCACATGTGACTATAAGCTGATAACATGGAAAAGGTGTCGATAAACCTTGCAAATACAAAATGTTGGCGAATTTCACCAAAGACTTTTGATTTAATTCGAATGCGTTAAATCGCGGCACTATTTTTTGAATAAGATTTTAAAATACGGAATGTTCTATAACAGTTTAATTGGCAATTAATAATGAAACATTTTCGTAGGGACGGGAAATAAATTATATATACAACCGACTCTAGATTAACAATAAAAATGAATTTAAATTTATATGCCTATATGCCAAGTGTATACGAGGTTCACCAAAATAATAATTAATTTGTATTAGTAATCGAAAAGAGTATAAATCTAATTTTAACCGCGACACCGTCATATATAAACTAAATTTAACCTATCTGATTTAGGAGGATATCTCCTAAATGTTCAGGCAAAATATTTATCAAGAGGCTGTGGCTTGGTTCCTTACTGAAACATGTCAGCTCTTGTAGTTTATTTCGCATCACATAGTATCCGTTTTTATTGTTGCTTCCGCATAACTGTGTATATACCTAGTAAAATAAGTTTAGTTGGTCAAATTATTTTAACCAGGTTTCATAAACAAAATATTTCATTGTAATAATGTTTAATATTTAACCCTAGAGCTGGAATTGAAAAGGATAAGACAAAGTTAATGAAGAAATACCCGCTGAGTGGTCCAGATAAAGTCCGAATAAATTCTGTATCAGTCAATTTAAAAGTACTAATGGAAAATTGCCATTCCGTTTCAATAAAGGATTATGACCTCACGTCCGCCGCGCGACGGACAGATTTTTGACGCCGGATTAGCTTACTGTGACAAAACAACAATTTAATCAAGTAAGTCACATCAAACCCTAGAGTCGCATTTTAGTTTCCGAGCACGTTTTTCTTGTGAAAATTGCCAGAAAGGGCTTAAGGTAAATCAGTATACATGTAAAGTAACCTCGCGTTCCGCGAATGAAGTGTTTGTTTTCTTTTAGACAATTTGAATTAATAATTGCACTTTTAGTTACAATACAGTCATTCCTACCTGGGAAGTTGTTACCGAAGTGGGACAGCCTATGAATTTTGGAATAATTAATCGACAAGGTTTGAGGCCGTTGACATATTCCTTTTGATACTGAACGGATACCTAAGGTGGCTAAAGGACCCAAAATTCGATTATCTAGTAAGTAGCAGATTTCCTTTTTGGACTTTTACCTGCCTCACTACCAAATTCCGTAACAAGAAGGTCAGCGCTTCTTGGTTTTTCGACTCTGTTAAAATCTACATCAAAGTTAACGGGAGTTCTAATTATTAATTTCGTAGCTAAGTTAATGTTGAGTGCAAAATAAAATTGAAGTAATTGTGTAATAAATTGTTAACTTGACTTTTACTTTTCACGTTCAACAAATTTACTGTTCAAAGGTTTTTCGAACAGACTTAACTGTATCTTTATATTTTCGATGGCGAACGGGTTTCGATGGTTAAGCCAAAAAGCTCTCTTTTGCGATCCTGATATCGTCTAGTGAAATCATAGGTAATACAACCTGATCACTTCTGGAACTCCTTCGTGAACCATTTTTATGTCACCCTCGAAGTGACCGATTACAATATTTTAGTTTCAAGAATTATTTACCGATTGAAATGATTTATTTGTATATATGTAACCGTGATCTCAATATTTCATTTTATAAATATTTAAGCGCTTCAATTGTTTTATTTAAACCAGGTGTGTTAATTTCTAAAGATTAATAGCAACAGAGTATATGCCGAAAATATTAAAATTCAAATTGATAGTGTCTATAATTTTGCTTTGTCAAAAATTAGCACGCCCAATATGTACTTGCAATCCATAAAAATACATTCATATACCGGGTGGCTTATTTAGCGCACGTTTTTGCTATAGTTAAATTTGATTGGAGTACGAACTACAAACCATTTTGTGATCAACCTAACTTTTCAGTAAAGCCAGTGAAGATCTGTTATGGATCAAACACGTTGATACATACAGGGTGAATCCTCAATTGGCCCCCTTAAGTGCAAATCTTTGTTTACCTTTATTTCAGCCCCATGTAAGGTGGTGGTCCATATCGATGCACTGACTTACGATTCTCTCATATGCAGGAGCAGCCACAATAAATAACATGCGATGTATAACCCCATTTCTTTCAGTTTAAACCATTTACCGCATCTGCATTACTATAGGAGTATCTGTCTCCGCTCTAAAAGTAGGCTGCGAACATCTCTATGCAGGGTGTTTCTCGTAAATTAGACCTGTTATGTAGTATTGGACTAATTGCTACCTTCGGTATACATTAATTTTCAAAATACAAAATGTAGAGACCATAAAATTACTACTCGTATCAGGAATCACTGTTGAAGCCCCGAAAAATTGGAAATTGGTATAGTTTCAGAATAGTAGAGTAAACCTCTTTCGATGGCACCCCTACAACCTAACAGTATCATAAAGAAATCCTTACTCCGCTTACAAATCGGCTCTACAATAACAAATTGAAATACGTGTTCTGGCAAGATGAGGCCAACGTTCACGTAACAGCAGATGCAAGAATTCTGCCTGGTTTCTATTTGGTAATAGATTAACTAGCAGGAGTTACACCTTTAAGTACCCTATACAGTTATGCAATATTTAAATAAATATAGTTTTAAAATGTGTCCGATATCGAGAGCGTATCACTCCAAAGTGCAACGAATAGCCAAAGTATGATTAATTCTTTTTAATTTTCGAGGATTATTTAAGCTCAGTAGTAGCTGTGGTGATTTTTATGACTCCAGCCGTTATTTCCCACACTAAATCCGAGGTAGGCGCCATAAATTCTCGACCGGATATAGAAAAAACAAACCAGGTAAAATATAGCAATTTTTTTTCAATATAATCTTCTCTAGCCGTAATATATTTGTTACATGACCAATTAACGATCCTATACTTTTATAAAAATAATCTAAAGTTTTTCCTCAAAATGTTCTGTTACAGCTGCATGCTTCTCATTATCGTCCTGAAAGCAACGCACAGTGATCTTAAGCAAAAGCACAAAGCTGGCCAGAAGTCAAAAAATGATAGTCGTAGTTATGAGTTTAGTACTATAGAATCGTATTCAGGGGGCATTACTGCATATAATGCCAAAAGAAGGGCTAGCTTGCTTCTATGTCAGAGGTGTAGAAGTATAAAGTGACCCTTGTTGGTTTTTGATTATAATTCCGAAATAAGCGACCCAAAGAACCATTACATACAAGTTTACATTAAAATCTAATGCCTTTTTCTGAAATATGTTGGCCATTTTGAATCTTCCATTTGAATTTTAAATTTTTGATTTCAAATTCGAAATGAGCGACCCCTAAAACCCCTGTGTACAAATTTCCAACCATATTCAAAACTTTTTCGACTTTTTGGTCAGCTTTTCAGGAGTTTCAGACTGTGCGACGTCCCTAAGGTTCTTTTTAAATTAGAAAACAAATAAAATGAACTGAGCTAATTGTGGAGGGTTTCAATTCTTGAAAGTTGCATTCGCAGTTGGTTGCTTTTGAAATTGCGACAGTATGAACGGATGCATTGTCGTGCAATAATCGAACACCTTTTGTCAATTTCCCTCGACGTTTTTCACGAATATTGTCTCCCAATTTATGCAAGAAAGACGTATAAAATGTGCTGTTGACAGTTGCATTGCGCTCGTTAAAGTCACTGAGTAAAATACTCTTACAGTCCTAACAACCTTTTTCGTTAATTGAGCGACTTTTGCCTTTCTGGGACGAATTTCATTGGTTCCATATCATTACATCAATTCAATTTTGGGCAGATCGTAAAACAGAACCATTGTGTCATCTCCTGCGATAATGGACTTCAACATCCGCTTCAGGCCGTCTCCATATATGTTAAAAATTAGCGTGTGTATTCGACCCGATGTTGAAGTTTAAGAGTAGAAAGAAAACGCGAACCCTTTTTGCACTAACTTTATTCATACCCAAATGGTCATGGAGAATTCGGAAAAATGTTACACATCACTGCTAATTCCTTCAATTTCAAACAGTGATCTTCTAATACTATTTCTTCAGCAATTGAAACTTTTTGAGGAATTATCATTTCAACTGGACGTCCAACACCTTCAAGGGATTCTTGTTCCAAACGGAAATATATTTTCCACTTTTACAGTAGAATATAAAACACCATAAATGCCGTCTAAATGTTGTTTAATTTTATTAGGCGTATTCCCTTCCTTTGTTAAAAATTTACTGACTGTGCGGTACTCAATTTTCGTTATCTGAGACATTTTCATGCACTAGTCATGCTGTTCGGTTGGATACTAAAAACTAGCAGTAGTCTTTGCATATGTGCAACTATGACGCAACGGTGCTTGAATATACTTGAATATGTATAAGCCGAGAATATATGGCTCCTATCTTGTAAGTACTCGTATGTTTAACAACAAAAAACAGTCCTTGGTATGTACCACCTAATTTTGAGAGGTAGTTTAGAACTATCACTATGTACAGATTAAGCATAAAAGCCCGGGCAGTACTATCTTCTTTTATAATTGATAATTACCGTTCTTAAGATTAAAATCAACAACCAGTTTGGTGAGCTACAGTTCGTATTACGATTGGTTCAAGAAATCATAGTATAGGTTTAAGAACATCGTGAATGCAATAGAAATGGAGAAACGATGAGTGATGTTGGTGATAGATAGCTTTTTGGGAATACTTGGATGTTTACCTTTAATATCAACACAGCTACCTGCAATTGTAGTGGAAGTACATATAATTTAGAACTTTTTTTATTAGCCATTTTCGCGAAGATTCATTGTTTTACTTACTATGGAAGAAACTATTCTGTAGGTGAATATGAAGCATTCATGGTTATGGTAACTTGGGGCAATGGTTATATTGAGAAACAATGTGGTTTTGTAAAAATTGTCGTCGGTCATAAGAGGATGCAATACACTACACCAAAAAAATTTAAATAAATGGGCTGATGAAACTTCATAATATGATCTTATACAAGGTGGGCCATAAAAACAAGCGATTTAGAAAAAATTTTTAAAAACAAACT
Source organism: Phrixothrix hirtus (assembly GCA_024586415.1). Classification (NCBI taxonomy): domain Eukaryota; kingdom Metazoa; phylum Arthropoda; class Insecta; order Coleoptera; family Phengodidae; genus Phrixothrix; species Phrixothrix hirtus. The sequence continues at coordinate 1,540 of JAHWXV010271733.1, read as the reverse complement.
GCAAATGATTACGATATAATTTTTTAATCATATTAAAGCATACATTGAGGAAATTTATTATTTAAAAATAACACTATCCAGATGTTTACCATTCCGTTGCAGACACTTTTCAAATCTAGATCTTAAATTTGTGAAAACGCGCTGGCACATTTCACGTGGAATTGCTGCTATTTTCTCTTTAATGTTCTCTTTCAATTCGATTACCAATGCTGAATTGTTGCTATAAACTTGACTTTTTAAAAATCCCCAGAGGAAAAAGTTCGGCGGAGTCAAGTCAGGACTCCTAGGAGGCCATGTAATATCCCCTCTACGTGAAATAAGTTTATCTGCAAAAATTTCGTTTACGACAGCCAAAGATGAGCTAGACGTATGACACGTGGCTCCATCTTGTTGAAACCATGTCCTGTTGTTGTACCTTCCCAACTCTTGCAAAGCCGGAAAGAAAAAATTGCGTAACATTTTTGTGTGGCGTTCAGAATTAACAGTTATAGTCTCACCTCTCTTGTTTTCAAAAAAATAAGGGCCAACAGTACCCTGAGCCGAAATTGCTGCTCACACTGTAACTTTCGGCGAATGCACAGGCTTTCATGTTTTACTTTTGGATTTTCCTCAACATGTCCTTAAGCTGTCCGTTTAAATGAAAATGAGCTTCATCCGAAAAGAAAATGTTATTGGACATTGCAAAACGCGCCAACATTTGCAGTAATTGAATTTTATATGGATGTAAATGAAGGTCTTTTTTTAAAATACGGCGCGAAGACGTTCGTGATGTGTAAGCTGAGTTTATCTCCTGGAGTAGATGTTTCAGGATCCTGTATTAAATCAATGCCTCGATTATATTGTGTAATGATACAGAATTGTAGAGTATAGAAATGTAGTGATATTGTGTATACGAATCATATTTAGATCATGTAGCAATCAAAATAACAATGTCTGTATATATTCACACGTCCAATTTCTGCGTGTATTAAACACTGCTGCATTCAAGGATTCATGTAAACGACCTTTGCTGTGCATGATTAATTTTATAATGAAATTGGTATTTCTTCTATTGCACAAAATGAAATTTTCAATGCGAACGGACAACAATGTTGGATTAATTTAATTATTGAATGACTTGAGTAGGGGATTTCTCTGAATTTATCTAATTACTCGTTTTATTATTGCTTTTTATACTACTACTACTACTACTACCCATCACGCCATTCCCTTACCGGGGTAGGCAAAACCACTAACAAACCTCCACCTTAACAACCACTGCATGCACACATACACTAACTCTCTCACTACCACCGACCCTCACCTAAACTCCCAGCACTCTATAGTATCCACACCACCCCACTATTACCTACCAATCCTACTATCACCCATTCACTAGTTTTCTCCATTCCTTTCTGTCGTTACACACTTCCCTTGCTTCCATTAAATTCATACGTTTTTGGCAAGCTCTCCTATTCTTTGCGCTCTTTATTCTCTTTCCTTTTACAATTTCTTCAAACATATTCAACCATCTCTTTCTCGGTCTACCCCTACCTAGTTT
>JAHWXV010271711.1:0-12060 GCA_024586415.1 Phrixothrix hirtus | reverse complement strand
TAGCAATATTTATAAAGGTAGACCTGGTTGCTAGCCTAGATCGTACCCTATGTCTATGTAGCATTCCCTACTTACGGAATCGACACCATACCGGTCAGTGCTGGCGTATTTAGCCTACGTGCTACAAGCACAGCCACAATCCCAGCATTACCCCAGGAATGCCTAACGCTATTCTATACAGACTAAGCTCCCTATCCTGAACGGGTTACTCTACAAGCCAGCACGTAGTTGCCCATGCCGCGACTACTAGGAAGTATACGTAATGCACCGACACACTCGGGTAGAATACTGCGTAATAAATTATAGACATAATTCTATTATACTCAGTTACGAGGCGGTGTTGCCAACTTTTGAAATGGCACTGCCGATTAAACAGCACAAAAAGGAACAAAAACAAGACTAGCTTACCACTCGATTTTATTGTACTAACGTTCATATACGATACTGCATAGTTAAAATAACGCAAATAAACGTCCATAGGCGAAATAAGACTAACTAGAATAAAATAAGATACACACTTACGGTCAACAATCACCTCATTAAACTTCTAAAAATAATGAATACGTAATAAATCGATAGGAGAAATCTGATATGAGATAATACACGGCTTTCTCTTACCTATTTTAAATCATTTTGCAGTTATTATATGATAGTTAATTTAAATACTATATACGTATGTACAAATACTTTTATAATTAAATTTTAAGCTAATTTAGAGCAAAAATAATTTATAAATTTAAATAAAAAGTAATTAGCTATGTAAATAATGCACAAAAATCATTAAAATATTAATTTATTTTTACTTTGGAAACGATCGCCCTTACCACGCGAAACTCTGCTCAACTCTGGAAATTTTCTTCGATAACTCGTTTCAACAAATTTTCACAGAGAAACCGATTAGTTCTTATAAAAAAGAATTATAGGAATGAGAGAAAAATGGTAAGTTTAAAAAAAATTGGAACCGTTTGCAAGAAAATCGCAAAAAATCTAAAAATCGCCAGAGTAAAATAATACTTCCAGTCATTAGATTTTAGTAAAATTCTTATTAGAATGTGTCAGGAAGGTATGAAACTCAAATATGAAGTTTCACTTTTCTACAACGTTTAGTTTTGGATCTACATTGACCACACGCGTACACACCCTACCACACACATACCACCCACACGCACACATTAGCGTATACACAGAACAATTTCTAAAAACATGTTTTTCGGACTCAGGGAACCTGAATAAGTATTTCCGGTAAAAAGTGGACATCGAAAATTTTGACGGAAAACAGCTTTGTCTATACTATATTTCGTATAGGTAAGAGAAAATAAAAATACACTTGGAATTTAAATTAGATTATCTGAATAAATTTCGCCAATTAACTTCCTTTAAAATAGGAAAATAGTTGAATTTGTAATGTAAACTTAAATTCATTCAATAACTAATGTAAAGTGCATGTTACAATTATTGACTACACAATTAATTAGTTATAAACAAATTGTTTAATTTTGCCAACTAAGAATTCAAAGTTGAACTATTTTTTATGAAAGTGTGATTGCGAATAAATGACGATATTCATTTTGAAGATCTGTCGACGTCGAGACGTTCCCGATCGAGAAATTTTCGATCTCCAAAATTCTAGAAAAAATTGTTTGGGACTAAAATCTAAGGATTAACTTAACAATAGACACCATTTCTTTTATGCACAAATCCCAAGCTTACTTTTTGACGTAAGTGACATGAGTATTTCTTATTTCAACTAAAATGCGATAATAACTGTCTTACAATGTTGCGTACTTCTTAAGATACATTTTTAAAGATTGTACAACCATTTCGAGCCGGAGCTGCAGATTTAAAACTTTAACGGGAAGCTGAGGGGGTCAAAATCGTTGAAGAATATATAAGCAAAGCATGTGGTTATTATTGTTTTGTCCTCCACATCCACTATAAAACAATATTGCAACCAGCTTTTCTTGCAAAGATAGCCACTTAAGCCAGAAATAAGGGCAGCTCCGATTCCTAAGTTACCAGTTCACAAATAAAATGTCAGGTCTCTGGGTTCCACCTGAATGTAATGGAGTGAATTCACACTTGTTTGTTGTGAATAGATAGTTTCATTGATGGGGGTTCGAAAAAATAGTTGCACCTCTTTAATTAGTGCATAAAAAGTCTTTATCATTTTGATATTAATACGAAATTGTAGCAGAATCTTCTTTTTGATTGAATTATTTTTAATTTTCATTAGGTGTTTTAGTTTTGTACATAGATAGCAGTTACTTAGTGCAGAGGATGAAATATTTATATTAAACTTCGCTAAGATAACTTTTCTAAACATCAAGCATATAACTTTATTCTGAGGACTTTTGTGCAGCTTGATTATGTTCAAGTAATTCCATAACGGCTTCGCTGACTTTTTTCGCAGATGCACGGTCGCCACCATGTTTTCCTTTAGGTGCATTACTCGGCTAACAAGTTTTACAAACATTTTATTCTGTGAAGCATATATGGAGAAAGCTTTGACACTCTTTAAAAAGTAAGTATATCAAGTCCCCGCATTTATGGATCATATTTGGTAAACCGTTTAATGCCTTGCTCAGTTTTGTCTTATGTCTTGTAGAACTTCTTGCGAACAAATTCCTTTCCAACATAACCGCACAGTCTCTTAAATTTTTTTAAATCCCGGCCTAGCTCTATTTACCTATAATTTTAAAAATGATTGATTACGTATAAAGTGCAAGTGTACTACTACAGAATTATCTCTTTTTCTTTTCTTTTACACATCTGGTCTCATAATTTTTTATTTCATTCTATTCCCAACATTTGCATATTTTGATACACTAGGTTATTTATCTAAACGTGTAGTACCGGGAGCACACTAAAAAACGTAATAAAACAAGCTTTATCAAGGCGTAAAGGTTTGATTTTAAATTGATATTAAAGAATAAGAATGAAATATTTATTAGAATGTTAATCATATTTTAGATAAATGCAAGTTAGTCAACAAACACTATTTCCTGAGCTACTTTAATTATACTTCAGTTTTCCCGGATATATTCTAATTACGTTATTAAACTAGAATCAAAAAACAAATTATGAGTACTGAAGTCTTGCATTTTTTTGTAATGTTTAACATATTTAAAGATACAAGTTAGTTAAATCTTCGCGTCTTCACAAGAAAAACAGAATTAAATCGTTGTCTTCATTTAATAAAGTCCCACCTTAATTAAACGTTAAATTCAAGACGCGAATTAATTGTTGAAAGTGCCTTACTTGAGCTTGCTTCCTAAAATTAAATAAATAAAACAAGTCGCTTTTTCATCTACGTAAACTAAAAAGATAGGTTCAGCTCCACTGACCAGGTAGCACGATTAAATATTTTTATTAACCCTTAGTGAACTTATAAAATTGAGAATTTCTTTAAGTAAATAAATCCTAACTAGATTACTTTGGACAATCATTTTTAGCTATAATTTTATTCCAGAAACAAATTTTATATTTTGTTATTAATGCAAATTATTGTAATTGATAAACTGTTTTACCACAGCTTTTAGCACGCTATCCTAGAGCGTCAAAACCAAATCAAGATTCACAAACAGTAAATTCGTTCAAGTAAGTAACATCTCAGTTTAAAATAAATTAGGATGTAGATTACAAAAAGGAGGGCCCAAAATACAAAGCACTATAATACACATTTAAATCACTGCCTTAGTGGATGCTAAGAAATGTTTAAGATTGGCTTCTTACAATAAGAACAGAACTTTACCTAAACAGCGAAGCAACTGTTTGTTTATTGTCAATTTAGCTTTACAAACTCGCACCATCTGTGGTGTGTAGTTTTTATTAGCCTGCAACAGAAAACTGTAATTGCTGAAACATATTCGTCGAATTTATGAAAAAATGATTAACACCGTTTTAACTTTCAAGTTTAGTTCCCTGTTTTCCTGCTCGAATTAGCAACTAACTAATGCATAGATAAATGAATACATTGTACTCTTAATTTATACCGAATTAATTGTTTTTTTAAATCTTTTATTTCAAAATCTAGATTTTTAGTAAATCTTATTTAATTTTTAGAAGCAGTATATAACGTAATAAGAATGATTGGGATAGCTAAAATTATCGAAATAATTAAAAATATTGTGAAATTAATGTCTGAAATTCCAATCCCGATCAACAAAAAGTATTCCAGTGGCACATTTAACAAATTTCTCAATAATTTGTTACGAATATCAGGTTAGCGATTATGAACTCTCGCCCAACTTCGACTAGAGCATACCGGCGAACCTGAAAGGGTGTTAAATTTGATATCCAATTTCGTTAGAAAAATTTATATTTTGGCAGCGCTCGAAACTAATAGTGTCGACTTAATGCACTGCACGGATGTGGTGCATATTAATTGCTTTCTATGCATATTGTACTTTATTTGTAAAAGGAAAAGTGCTGATGTGCACTGCACTGGTGTAATACAACAAGTCGAATTCTCTATTAATAAACGTATTATTGGAAAATATGCACGATTAACAAGACATATCTGTAGCGAGGTGTAATTGTAGTTTAATCTTTTGAATTCAAAATCTCTTTTTGTTTAGACGATGTTAATTTAAACAGAATTAAATTTGAATACTTGCGGTTGGTAATCTGAATAGCGCCTTTCTACCTTTGATATTTAATTAAAAGGCAGATGTATTTTTTAAAATAAATTAATAAGCTTTTTCTGTTCTTTAAATGTAATTGAATTAAATAAGACTTAATATCAACTGATACCTATCTAATTTTATATTTACTTATTTAATTTAAATGCAATAAAATTTTTAGATTTATGTTAAGAAATGTTGCTACAAGTATGTTGAAAAAATATTAACATCAATGGTGATCAAATCTCTATATCTTAAAGGACCGGAGAGATACATTGCAGACTTTTAAATTTGGCACAGTCGTGTAAATGAAGGTGTTTGTTCTCCTGTTTGAAAGTAATTAGGATATCAAGTGTAATTGTTAAGCTACTATTTTGATTAAAACAATATTAAAAAGATAAATAGAGTTCAAAGTAGAGCTAATTAGATGCTACTAAGTAGCGTTCGAACCTAATCGTTTATATGCACTAGGTTTATAGTTCTATCCAACTTTTATTAAACCTCCCGTAACAAAAGCAATAACAGAAAAATAACAAAGCATCCAGAAATTATGCACAAAGTAACAAAACAATTAACCCTAAGGTACTAGTAAAATGCAGCTTTAATTTGTACACGTTAAAATATTGCAGCAACCATTCTGAATTAACCCACTTGGGCACTATTTCAATTTAATAAGTGCACGTAAAATTTTGAAACAAACGTCTCACACTAGCCACTCTTGAATGCGAATGACCCGCACATCAACTAACTCCAGCCTAAAAACCGCCCCTCAGGAGTAAACGTTACTAAGCATCCTCCTTATTATCCCACACCGCACTTGTGGCAAAGCGATTAAAAAAATACGCATATTTCTCGATTTCGCAGAAAATTTAGATGCAAGGGACCAATTGTAACATGCCAATCTAAGTATATCGCGAAGGGTATTCCTGGCGGCAACCTTATTGGGAACCGTGCATTCATAGGTAATGTGTGAAAAGGTATCATTGTCAATCCCGCACATGTGAATAGCATTCGCATCGCGTAATCGAAATTGACATAAAGAGGCTATTACCCAAAACCAGAGCCGTACTTTTAGGATGTATTGGTACTAAGTCCCTAGAAACCCGATGTAGATGAATAAATGTCGACTTTCCTTTGTCACTGTTACTCCATATTTCTTGCCATCATCTACCACTTTCTTCCTTAATAGTTCGTCAAAGACTAGTGGGTAGTTCGAGAGTAATATTATATTTATCTAGAGATGCTCTAATTGTATTAATAGATGCAAATATCTCCCCAATCATAAGATAAAATTGAGCATCGAAGAAATTGACGCTATATGGCCGTGCTGTCTAAGGACGAGAATTCTGTTATAGATGTTACCGCCGTGAAGTGCCTGCCATAAAGAGGGCTGATTCATGATAAGCACGATATATGCAGTATACCAGTCAGTATAATTATCGCACAACTGATGACAAATATATTAAGAATATGAACCGTCGCAAAAGTCAAGGTATCGAAAGCAGTAATATTTACCGAAAGACTTCAAAGTTTATTGTGAAGATCTAATGCCGGAGTATTACCTGAAGAAGTATGTAAAACTGCAGAACACCCACCGAACCTATAACCACCCATACTGTCAAGCTAAATATGCTGGTGAATACGAAAATGATATGCGTCAGAAGGTTGCGTCTTGATGCAACCGCTAGGTCAAGGTGGTGAACATTTCAAGACTTTCTAGGAATTGTCTATATTATTAACTATCAAATGTTCACTAAATATGTATTTCGCCAGGACCAAAAGCTCAATACTGCAGTGCGTGTGCTGAAGTGATTCGATATGCACGGCCATCTTTATATAGCGCCAAACATTTTCACAAAATTTTAGCGAAAGCATTTAGCTCCTCACACCTACCCTCCATAAGTAACAATGGGAATTATGGTAGCGCTGTAAATAATTTTCATGATTAGATGGTACTGTAAATGTCGGTGGCTTTTCCTAATGAATATGGACGTCGCATGTTCATTATTACGTAACATTAAACGTGTGGTTAAGATACACAGAAGTGATGATCAGAGATTATACCCAATTATGGGCTCCCTTAATATGACATTCCTTTTAAGGGATGAAAGCAGGCCCTATAGGCACCCCAATAAGCGTAAAACTAAAAGCAAAACGAATACTAAAAATTCATTTTTTTTAATAATGTCGAGTCGACTATGTACATGCTTTTAAATATACAAATATCATGGAGTAAGTGTTTCTTACTAAATAAACATTTCCGTAATGGAGCAGAACAGTAGGTGTTTATTTTAGCTATCGAAGCAGACTATAAAAACAAGACTATAAAATGATACGCCTTTGTAAATGTCAGTGACCCATATCTTGATAAATAAAATTATGCCAATTTACGTCAGTTATTAGATGCGTTTCGTTGTCTAAGCAGTGTTTTAATAATAAAAACTAGATCGTAAATTATGCCCATCTACACCAACTGATTGGTGCTTTTATGTTAATAAAATTGTGCACAGGTCTGTAATAATGAAGTACATTTAGAGGTATGGATCAATTATTATGGATTTAAAAACTGTAAAATGAAAAATTAGAATAAGAAAAATAAATCTGTAAGCGAATTAACATACGACAGTTTCACAAAAATGATACTAAAGGGATTTGTAATAATGTAGCTGAAATTTTTAAGACAATCTAATTGGCAATTTAGGTAATTAATTATGTATCCGAAGAAAATGTTAGGGAAAACTGGTTTGAAAGTTTTAAAACGTTAGGTAATTAATTACATTAAGTCTGATCCATAAGGTTGCTTTAAAGATATCAACTATTACAATATTCCTCTAATATCACTTTTTTAAAATTGCTTTTAAAAAGCGTATAAAACAATGTTTGATTATTCTAAGTCGAATTGGGCAAATTATTGTGCCATTTCTTTGAGTGTTGTTACAAAGCCAACTAGAAAAATCTAAAACGTGTCAACGTGTTTAAAGTATTTTTATTTTGTGTGTAGGATGATGTCACACAATTTCAGAAATGAAAATCCATTTTTAGGTGTAAAATTAAAAAATGTTAATAAATAATTGCTTAAGCTGTCTTTATATTTAAACACATTTTCTTAGAACTATGCATGACTAAACTCTATTTTTATTATCAGTTATTAATAAATAACTTCTTCAAAATTGTTAAAAAAATTGTATACATATTTCTAAATTCTTTCAGTTGTGTGAAAGGGCAATCCTCTTATCCTGTTATTTATTGCAGTAAACACATCTCGATCTACCTGCTACAGTTGTAAAAGTGTATGTTACTGTAAATTGATACTATTAGGTAGGTCAGTTATAATTTTATGAATGATTTAACAGTTTTAGTCTGAATGCAACCATAGGCGGCTCGTTGTACATAATTAGAAAAAAAGGGCTTTTTGTATTTGTATTGCTTTTAATTTTACGTTTATTGGGGTGTCTGTAGGGTCTACTTACAACCCACAATCAATAAAATTCATTAACGTTCGCCGCAGCGAATGAGAGCTAGATAAAATAGTAGGAAAATGAGTTATTTTAACTCAACGTCGTAGAGGTGTCATGGAATTACCCTGTTAACACTCTCTTTATCTGTCAGAATTCTACGTTCTAGCATATGGAAACAAAATGAAGTAAACAATATTTAAAAGTAGTAGAGAGGATTGTGGGCACCAATCTAATCCTATGTGAGATCTAAAGAAATGTGATAGACAAATAACCGTGTTGCACGTTTTTGAAGCTGTAAACTTTAGGCTAATGTTAATGATAATGCTTTTAGCAACCAATATGTTAGTAAATGGAGTAAAATAACACATTTAAGGAAAGCTTAAGGAACTATATTAATTTAGCCAATCGAATAACAATAATAATAATCAAATATAAGCATTAATTACACAATTAATTAAATAAAGAAGTGATAGTATAAGGCATATCAATGAACAATAAAATTAATATATGTAATAAGATTGTTGAAAGTTCTAACAAACTACGTGAATGCAACAATTTAATTTAGTAAGGTTTGAAGGTTGAATTATAGAAAGTAATCCCATGGCACATGTATAAAACTGATAATACAGGTTCTTAAATCTTAATTATACACATTTGAAATAATTCTTTTAGTAATTGCAAGTATCTGTTAAAATCTCATGCAATTCAGTTTATATTAAATATATTAAGAAATATTGCGAAAATTTGAGTGATTATTAATATAAACAAGGCAAACACTTTATACTAGGTCAATTAATTCGTAAAATACAAAAGTATCTTAATGGATTTATCTTAATAATATTTAAAATTAGTTCATTGAAGTAAAGCTTCTGGTTTTTGCCATAGAAAAGTAATTCAATGAATCCATGGCATGTACGTTATCAATTGAAAGAAATAATTTAACACAGGTTTACTAACATAAGGATTTGAAGTAGAAAAATAGTTGCGATGTAGAATTTAGTTTAATATAATAGTACAAGTAGTGCTAGAAATGGTGATTAGCAAGTTCCAAACGAAGTTGTTGCGGTCATAATAGTTAAAGATGGGCTAAAGGTGAAGTACGTCGATTTTGTTAGATGTTTTAGTCCACACTTAGGTACTAAAAATGTATTAGGAAAACTATCTTCAACAACTATATCTAAACGCGTGTGCGTGCGCGTGCGCGTGCGCGTGTTCGTACGGGTGAGTGTTTATGGTCAATATTATTTCGTAGACAAGCGATTTTTGCAAAAACGGTTGCAATGATTTTTTAAAACTTGCCACGTTTGATACGCCTATGATGCCCCGTTGAAGCGAGTTATTGAGGAAAATCTCTGGAGTTAAGCAGTGTTTCGCGTGTGCAGTTAATTGGATGGGTGATAGTTACCATTATCGTTCTCAAAAATAAATATAAATTAATATTTTAATGATTTTTGTGCATTTTGTACATATCTAACAACTTTTATTTAAATTTATAAATTATTTTTGCTCTAAACTAACTTAAAATTAAATTATAAAGTATTAGTAAATGTATGCAGGTAATTGTAAGTGGATACATTATTTATGCCTTTAAATTAATTTTAGAGTTTACTGTTTAGATGTATAGGAAAATAACCGACGTCAATAACTTCAAATGAAATGTAAAATGGGTAAGAGAAAGTCATGTGTTGTCTCACATCAGATTTTTACTTTGTAAAATCATAAATTTACAAAAATATACTATGGAAGTCAATTTGTATCAAAAGTAAAGGAATCCCGATTTCACATTAATTAATGTTTATAAATATAGAAACCCAAAAGGAGACGAATAATGAATGTAGTTGATCGATACGACTTATGTCAAGAAGGCAGTGATGAATTCATAACTAAACACCAACAAGTTGTATTTGTTTTGAATAAAATTGTAAAGCTTCTCTCGCGTTATGCCTAGCGATTGATGTTTTGTAATAAATACACATAAATACAGAATAATAACATCAAACAACGTTAGCTTGTCGAAGATGGTTCGACAAAAGATAACCAAAAATAAAATTATTTTTAGTTTGAGACATCGAAATCTGGAATAAAAACTTTAAACTTTCCATTTTTATTATTATTATTTAAAATGGACACTCTGTATAACTATTCATACTTCGTGTGAGCAAAATTATCGATTAAACATGAAACAAAGTTTGTATGACAGCTTGAAATATGATGCAGGAATTTTAACATGTTAACAGCTTTAATAAAATCGATAAAAGAGTAAACGTTAAAGTTTCGATTATCAGTGCTAGGACGGATACATGAATAAATGGATGGATAACAAAAGGGTGCGCATTTACATATGCAAAATTGCGGATGTGTATACTTTTACCCTTAGTTGTGTAACATTCGCTCCATAAGCTATATATTCGTGGAAATTAAAAAAACAATTTAGATATCATATCAACCTAAAATAACTAATACGAAGAGAAAAATATTTAAAAATATTTGGCATTTGGTGCTTGATTAATTGCAATTCATTGACACTGTAATCTATTAAAATTAGTTGTATTAACAAATGAATGCACTCAAATACAAGTTGGCTGCCATATCTAAACGCATTGGCAAAAAGATTATAAATTACAATATTCTCCTGGCTTTGGCAAGAACGAGTTTGCTGTACGGTTTGATAAGACTACTCAAACCGGATATTAAATCTTGATAATAGAAACATTCCAGCTTTAAATAATAAGAGACGTCTCAGTGCAAGAACTGGCTGAAAGACAAGTTATTTTTAATTTCAGTTCAAAAATCGCCCAAGTTACTTATGTGTACCTATGGGATGATGCGACTTAGGCTCTTTTTCTGCTCAAGTATTTAATTAGTCTCGCATCTAACAGAATTAAAACTAAATAAGTAAGTTACCATGAACTTGATGCATTACCAACAATGCAGGTGGCGATAACAACCAATTGGTGTAAACATTTTCTAATTTGTAAAAAATATTACCAGGAATCAATGTTGTTAGGTACACGGCAGCTTAAACTACAGAATGCATAAGAAAGGAAATCTCCTGTCCCAAAAAATATATTTACCTAAAATGAAACGATACAAATTTAAGTGGTAATCCAACTCGGAGAGAAAGCATTCAACCATTTTTAATAAGACTGTCATATTTAATCAAACTTAGTTGGTCAAATACCAACACTTCAATAAAATTGCGGGCATTACAACAGGATTTAATTCCTGAATAGACTTGGCAGTAGGTGTCGTTAATACAGCAAATCCACAAGTTTAGCAAAATCTCAACTTATATCGGCGCAAGTGCATAAAGATGTCAAAATCAAATGTAGGCTTACCCCTTGATTTAGTCAGCTTAGATTTTACGAACTGATGACAAAGGGAACATCAACTTCGGCCTGGGAACTCACGCCTTTCGTAATATGCTTCAATGGGAGACTTAAATTTAACTGAACTATCACACTTTCAATTTAATTCTGAATTAATATATAATTATATAAATTTATTTCAAAAATATATGAATTTTATAAACTTTCTTGACTTGAAACAATTTAATTCCATTATAAATAACAAAGGGAGTATTATTGATGTTGTTCTAAGCAATATTGAAGCTGAAGTTGTTAATTAAGTAGACAGTTTACTGCCGAAGGATTTGCATCATCCAGCATTAAATCTTAAATTAACTATAAATGATTTTAAATATAAGTCAGTAATGCCCAAAGATATCCCAATATTTAACTTTAAAAAGCAAATTTGAGACTATTATATGAATTACTAAGCAGTACTGATTGGACCGAACTGTTAAATGTTACCGACATTAATAAAAAAGTGGAATTCCTTTACAATACCATACATAATATTTTTGAAGAATCTGTTCCTGTATCAAAAAGCAAACTGCAAGATATCCAATCTGGTATAACAAAAACATTATCAATTTAATAAAATTAAAAGAAAAATATAGACAAATGTTTATCAGAACC
>JAHWXV010271691.1:0-10902 GCA_024586415.1 Phrixothrix hirtus | reverse complement strand
TTAGGTAGGTCAGTTATAATTTTATGAATAATTTAACAGTTTTAGTCTGAATGCAACCATAGGCGGCTCGTTGTACATAATTAGAAAAAAAGGACTTTTTTGTGTTTGATTTTTTTTAATTTTACGTTTATTGGGGTGTCTATAGAGCTTACTTTCATCTCTAAAAAGGAATGTTATATTATCTGAAACACCCTGTATTATTTATCATTTAAATTAATTCTTGAAATAGGTCAATTACAATGAATAGATCTGTTTGTTACATGGCACAAGTGCACACCAGATTGCACCAATACACTGTACTAAATAAACCTTATTCATTAGTTAGGTTATGTATCCTGTACTATATTTTTCAACATGGCATATACTTGTGAAATATACAGGGTCATTTTAAAATCTACGGACAAATTTTAATATAATACTGTAGAGGCTAACCACATCTATAAGTAAAAAAATTGCATAAAATAGAAAACTTCTTTAGAAAAAAATTGAAAATGTTGACTTTTGAGAACTGCAGGAAAATGTGAATACAAATAAATACATTTAGACAAATTCTCCAAGTTATAGATAAATAACATTATTTTAATATTAAATTACAAAATGTTTACTGTTTACTTTATGTATACAGTAACCTATAACCTATATATTGGTAATTCATATAATAAACAAATAAGCATTTATTATATTAATATAAACAAATCAAAAGAAATCAACAATATTAATTAAACAAAATTATTAATTGATACCGTCGGCCTACATGTTTAGTTGTTTATAGTTTACGCAGGCAAAAATTTTAAACACGTTCAGTTACACCACAAACAACATCCAGATTTTTATAAGTAACATAATTTTGATATTTTCTTATTTAAAGTTCATAAAAAATAAAGAAACATTTACTTTCAAAATCTTCACTGTAAATTAAAACAATTTCTGTCATTTCGATACTAGTTAATTCATCCATTATTTACACAAATTTGATTTTCAACTTAAATTAAATGGAATTAGATTAATAAACACACAAAACTGAAAATTAATACATTTTGTAATGAAAAATATTGACTCTAAGACACAAAAAATTCTGATAATTTAACAACAAAAAATATTTCTAATGAACGCAATGCTTTAAAAATTAATATCCCTGGTTTGTATACAAGTTGAATTTTAGAATGACTAGTAACTAAAAACTGCATTTTGTGTTTAAAGTTTATTCTCTTAAAACCACATATGTTGTTGCCTTATTACAGAGGTTCTCAAACAGGTGTGTATCATTTCATTAACGGTTTTTTTTGGAAACAGCAAGGAATTTTTAAAAAGAATTTTTTGTTTTGATTTAGAACTATCCCTATGTGTATAGTTCAAGTTTGTCAGAGGATTTTTAAATCACCCTATATAGACTTAATTTTTGATTGTAAATTTCAAAAGATTAAAATACAAATTTCGAGTTGTTACCATGACAACTACACAACATTGACAACAATTTGTTAAACTTACCATAAATTTTAGCGTATAGCACACATCGGTATATAAAATGCAGTTAAATTTGGAAGTATTATATTCAATTTGAATGTACATCACAATTCTTAGAAAAGCATTCTTCCTAATATTTCTTTTACGTACGACTTCCAAATTTAATTTCTTAGGATATATACAAACAAGTAAAAATTAGGTCATTATTAAATTTGTTAAAGCAAGTCAAGCACATATTTATTAGAAAATACCTATGTAGTGTAATTCAATACATTATTATAAATTATTATGTCAAGAATTACACTCAACATTTTCTAGAACTGAACTTTTGTAACAGATTATATGACACAATGTCAATGGTACATTAAATGCTATCATATGCAAGATTTTCAAAAAGCACCTTAATGGAGTTTAGTAACCTCAAAACACTGTCCCTTTTACTAGGTACAATTATCCATTTTATGTTTTAAAATTTTAAAGCAACCCTATGTTTTATGCTCGCCCTTTAACTTATTTTGGAAACTGTAATATAACCAATTATTTAATGTCAAAAATGCGTGTTTACACTTTTTGCAAAAAATGTATGCATTGTTGGAGTAAAATCATTTTTATTCGGCCGATTAATTAATTTTCAAACTTGGGTAAACATGTCCTTCTTTCATCAATGTGTAAATAAATTTTATTTTAAAGACACATCAACAGACTATAAAATAGTTGCTTATCTTTCTAAGGGCAGAAAGTGATTATTATCCATCAATTTTAAATTTTATATAAAATAAGCATCACACGTTAACATCAAATTCTGTGTAACACTCGGCACAAATGGAACACAGATACTGGCAAAGAGTCAACAAATACTTAGTGAATGATCTCTTGGTAAAGCACATATTGATCACTTAGTTAACTGCACTCAGCTTTGATGAAATTGAAATTATTATCACAGCTAAAATGCAATGCAATAACACATCTACTGTCCCAAGTTTCATTAATGCAGAATTCTTTTTATTAGGTGTCATATCTGGTGATAAAAGATGAATTTATGATTACAATTTGAAGAGGAAACATTATCTCAATTCAGTTTCTTTGGCATAAGAGATTCTACATAAAGAATTCTTTCCAGGTTAAATGTACATTTTCATAACAGTTCCGTTCATTAGGTGACTAAATAATTCTCAAACTTAAGTGGGTACTGGCAATTCCTATTAACCTTTTGAAGTTTTCTTTTTGTAGTTTGACAATAATTCTGAAATCTCATATATGTTTTAAACAAATTTTCACCTCTGATTTAAATAAATCTTGAAATTGGATGCTAGTACTGTTCTATTTAGTGTGATGCAGTGTCAAATTTAATTTTCACTATTAATTTTGAAAAAATATGTTTCTAAGGTTATGATTTTAACATAATTGTTTCAAATATAACATACTAAGTTCTGAGAACAATCATTATGTCATGCAGGGCAAACTGCTAAGGAAACTGAGCACTTCAATAATATTCCTTTATGTACAGTTTATAATGTGAGGATGTACGAAGCTGATCGTAATGTCGCCCAATCAAAAAGAAAAACGCACAAGGTATGCAAGGATTGCACAAGTCCAGATATCATACGCAGAATCCAAAAAATCATCAATGAAGATCTTGGAAAACTAATGCACTCCACAGCAAGAGAACTGCAGATGTCGGATGTAATAGTTTGCAAGATTATTGCTGAAGATATTAGATACAGATCGTATGTTCTTAGAAAAGGTCAGTTTATGACACTGCAAAAGCACTTTGAAAAAACAAGGATACTGTTAACTAAATTGAAAAATCCCAAAGACAAAATTTTTTTGATGTAAGATAAAATAAATAATTTTATTAATAATATAATGATGTTTAATAAGTTTAGATATATACCATAGCCTTTCTTTATAAAGCAATTTCTTCTGATGAAGACCTGTGTATCGAGATGTTAAGAAAAATATCTTAATTACTTAAACAACACTTTCTTTTAGAAACAATAAAGGTATAAATTATGTTTGATAGTTTTTATTAAGCGAGTTACATCTAATTTGCCGGTAATCCTAAAGCAAGCAACTTTTCAATATATAAAAATTGGCGTCTATTAATCAGATTCTTAACTTCGGCCAGTTTAGTTATCAAAGTAGTCGATCTTGCGGGTCACTTCTTAGTTGCAACTAATCCACATTCTCAAAAACAGGCAATTAATCTCGTTATGGTTGAATCGTTAGGTACTGGTGCAGTCAGATATTTTCTACAAAATTCATCTACAACGTGTGCAGAACAACTGGAAAAATAATGTTCAACAATAAAAACTCATTGCTCTTGGAAAAACGACAAGTTTATCAAGCAATAAACACAGCAATACCGCAGATGTCATGTGACCAATGCACGTCATGATTGGGGTTAGGTTTGTTATAGTTAATACCTGTGGTGCTATCTTGTAATGGCCAAAAGAACTATTTCAACTAAAGTACTATTTACACACATGTTTATTTTAATGTATACATCTTTTGGATTTCTCTGTATAACACTTTTGTAGCATGTTGTTAATTTTATTAAAATTTTGTCAATTTATCGCATGCACCTTTTACCATGTGGAAAGCAGCGAGCACTGCATAGAGATGTCTGTAAGAACGAATAAGACGAAATAATTAGTTGTGTTTATGGAAATAAGATAGCTATATGTAAAGTAGCTACTTGCACAGCTATATTAGAGATATGAAACCATGTACTCGGTTCTGATCAAGCACATAGCACTAATGGTCTCAGATTACATTAGCTTGCAGTATTTAATTGTATGTAGCATTTCTTTAAGCAATGTTGGATTATTTTGCAGTAGAAGAAAAAGTAGAAATAATGAAATTGTATTATAATGGAATTTTAAGATTTTATTAAATAAATGTAGCGAAAACCCCAATTTATTAAATAGTTGAAATAAATCTTATTATTTTCAAAGTATCATTGTGTAACACATACAACAGGAATTATTGGGAACTGTAGCATTATTACTGGCGTAAAATTACAGTGCTATTTAAAAAATTTCAATAAAGAATTTTTTAAATTGCCTTCACATTTAAACATGCTTTCTTAGTAGGGTGCATGACTAATAACTATTTTTATTTGTCAGTTATTAGTAAAAAATTTACTCAACATTGTTAAAATAAATTTTATTTATTTTAAATTATCGCAATTGTCTAAAATGACAATCCTCTTATTTCACATCGCCAATTTATTACAGTAAACAAATTGAATCATATCTTTGGTCAGTTATAATTTTATCAATGAGTTAACAATTCAGTCTTAATACAACTATAGGCGACTTGCTATACATAATTAGAAAAAAAAAGGTGTTTTTGGTATTTGTATTGCTTTTAATTTTCTGCATGTGGTGGTGTTTGTATGATCTCTTCCGCTCCCTAAAAGCAATGTCATATTATCTGAAACACCCTGTATTGTTGAAATAATATTTTATGTATTTCTACATGACAATTCATAAATTCATATTTCTATTAACATCAAGTCCCTAATGTTTAAAAATTTTCTATCACAATCTACCTGTTACAAAAATTAAGTGCCATCACACTTTCCATATGGATTTATAACATTAAGGGCCAGTATTTTCATTTAATATTCAAGTAGCTATTTACTAATTGGTAAATAACTTACACAAGATTGCTCAACCTTTTCTTTTCCAATGCCGTATATAGACGGCAAAACATAAAAGATCCCTCACTCCCACTACTGCATTTCTCTTACTTAGTCTTTCAGTTTTTGCTTCTTTATCAGCCCCAAGGCTGCATGGCTACGTCACTTTAACTATGCTTTAAAACCCAGCACTGTATTTGTAAGACTTTGTAAATGTACCCCTACAACAGTTGGTTTAATTGGGATATTATCAAATAATGTCATCATCTTTGCAAAAACAAAGATGCAATGTATACAAAACCAATATGTGTAGATGAATGTAATAAAATTATGGCATGTTTTGATTCTGATGAAGAGCTTTAGTTGATAGCGGTTGCAAATACCACTCTAATTTGTCTGATCGTGAAGTTAGTAGCAATACTGAAGTTGCGCAAATTGTATGCCAGGAAAATGAGAGACTCAGTGATAGTGAGGAGGAAATCGAAGATGAATGCAAAAGTGATATGAGAAATGTCGGAACAGAAATGGCAGTGCAGAGTGCTCTGATGAAAACTTCTTTATCAAGTGGACAAAACAGTTTATACTTTAGATAATTCAAACTCTGATGCTCATTTAGATAATATACAGGATCGTTGAAAATAAATCAACTATTTTCTTCTTTTCATGAACCACGAAGTAGTGAATCCTATTATGACAGAGACTAGTAAATATGGTTTAGGACAAACAAATAAAAAAATCAAGTGGACTCCTATTAATGATGAAGATTGTTACAAATTTATTGCCGTACTTTTATTTGCTACTTAGAAAAAATAAACTTGTCGAAAATAGATAAATTACTTTATACTCCTGTATTTTCAAAAGTGATGTCCGGAAATTGTTTTCATATATGTTGTGCATGCTTCACTTTGCCGATAATGCTAAACGCATTAAGGGGGCTCTTTATATAAATTAAAAACTGCATTTTCCAATAACTTCATACCATTTCAAAGCCTTGTGACTGACGAAAGTTTAGTTCTATTCAAAGTTAGGTTACTAACTAAACAGCTGTTTGGGATATCATCTTATAATATATATACATTGTTAAAAAAGCTTATATCTAAAAATATACTGCGAGAATTTTACATTACACTTTTTATCAAAATTTAGGGTATCTATTTTAGATACAATGGAAGTGTCAAATCTTTTATAAGTAACTATTGATATTCTTTTAAGGTGAGAGTGTAATTGAGATCAAAATGTATACACGCACATTTGGCAATTAAAAAACAAGTAATTTGCTAGATTATATTACATTATTAACAAACAGAAATGCAATAATATGGATAATTTAAATTCATATATTTAGTGCCAGTTTACCCAGCGCTTGTTAAATTTATTGCGCTGTTAGTTTCCATAGTGATGAATAATCATGTACATAAATGATGCAAATTGTTCACAATTTTCAAATACAAGTTAGGTATAAGTTATAATTAAACCATTAAACAAATCAATTTTCTTTAATGCACTAGAAAATTTCATCTTACTACCACCCATTTATTACCACTTCCTGATCAAGAATATCACTTTCTCAATATTCCAGAAGAGAAGAAGGGAAGAGGAAATAAAAACATGAAACTGGAAGGAAGAAGGGTCTTAGTCCGCATCTTAATCCCCCCTGGTCAGTCCAAGGGTCTTTGTCTGTGGCACAGTCCAGTTAGTTATTGCAGCAGCCGATGATTTCTTCAGTTCTCAGCAATTCCACATCACGTGCTAATTTCTTACAGTTCCTCAAACTGTATTTCAAGTTACAAAACTTCAGGCCTTCGCAGTCAACCAAAACCTTTACGAACTCGTTGTCCACGTAGTGTACACAATGGTAATGCCATTTTCGAAACTGCTATCTCGTAATGCTTGACAAAGTGTTGTGAAATGCAGAGTAAGTTTTTACACACTGACTATCCTTATCTGTTTCTTAGACAATATCAAACTGATTTTATTCATTTATATTTTTATTCACTTTGAACAACTTCATTTATATTAACTTTTATACTTTTATTGGATAATTTTTGTATTTATTAATTATTAACTTATATTTTAAATAAAGACTTCATTTTATTTCGTTAAAAGATTTGTGCAATTATATCCCTAGAATTAAATAGCTTAAGAAGCAGACCTGGCAAACGCAACGAGTACAATACAGTGCAAAATTCCTTTAATACCTTTCCGACCCGATACACTGTTCCACAGAAGTCCATATCATAACCTAGACCTGGTGAATGTCCTCACCACTGAAGTTAAAGAAATTCAGTTAAATAAAAAACTTTACAAGTTGTGTTTTATTTCCCCCATACCTAAGGACACTGTATCGCCAGCATGCACCTGAACTCAGACTTAAACATACTCGGCACCAGGTACGTCCACATATGTGTAGCTTACTGACATTCTCCCAAAATTTACTAACTTTATTTTATGTATTTTAGAACATTACTATTTTGCCTAAATAGTAATCAAATGGAAAACTGCGGTGTTTCCACCAAAATTGTGTTTGAATATCACAAGTGTGTACTCTCTTCATTTCACTGGAGGTCACAGCATCTCAGTAAAAATCTCTTACATAAGGGTCTTAATTACTATAAGAAAGGATGCTTATTTCTGGAACAGCCTATATAATATACCTACACCAGAAATGCTATATTTTTTCTTGTTTCTGGAAAGCATGTCTGGTATAAAGAGGAAACATATTGCTATAGTGAATATAAACTCAAATATTTAACTAATAAATGCTTATTATAAGCAGATTTATTTCAAGTGGATATGATTGGTTTGTATATTTATCTTCATTATTATTTACTGCAATTTCGTTCCTTTGTATACCTACACTGACTGCGGTGACATTTTCAATAAAAATGTCTGCCTAAAATTTTACACATTTTACAATGAAAATTTGAAAAAACTATCCTCAAGTTTTAAATTATTCAGACTCAATTATAATTTAATACAAAGTATGAGTATTTAACGAAGGGTCGATCTTTCCACCATCTGTTAAATTTATCCTAAGTATTTGTGGTAACCACTGTTGGTACAATAATATCCACCATAATTAATATGCAGATATATTTATCAGAAGCTGGAAAGACCAGCTCTAAATATATACTATGGTGACCAAAAAACCATTTTTGTCACTAAACATTTAGTAAATTAAAATAAATGTCAAATATCTATTAAAAAGCCATAAATAAGTAAATCATCAAATAACCTGAAATATAAGCCATAATTAGCTGTTTTTATACTAAACAAAAAGTCTGAATTTTAAGAGTATCTTGTTTTACAAAGAGTACAACTTTTCTATAACCAGCATAGTGCTTTAAGATAATTTTCTCTCAATAAATTAGAATTTAATTTAAAAAATATTACTAATTGTAATTAAAATAATCAAATTACCCTTACCTTGCCCATCTAAAATTTCGTCCTCGCTTGATTCTATAACTGCATTTTCCTTGTCTTTCCGTCTTTCCTTTTTCTTTTTTGTTTCGCTTGAAGCTAAACTATGATCACTGAAAAAAATTGATTAAAATTATGAATCTATGAATTAAAAAGATATCAAAGTTAAATCTTAATTTTACATTATTGAATTGTCAATTTATAAAATTGATCTCAATGTTTACCCAATAATTGTGCAGTCAGCAGTAATATCAACCCCCAAGAGACTGAAACACTCGAGCAAATTGTAATGCAAATCATGTTTGCTGAAATCAAACTGATTGCAATCAGAAATATTGCAAAAGCTTTAATATCTATCTGAAAATTTGTCTTTAAAGTGGTCTACTGTTTGAATTAAAATTTGTGCTTTGAAGTTCAATATTGACAGGTTTAGTTCTTTTACATTTTTGATCATTTCACTATAACAGAAGTTCTAAAACTTAATGTCATTTTATTTTTAGAAGAACTATCAAGCATAATCAAGACAGTGCAGCAGTCAAACTACAACTACCTGTTAGAAATCGATGTTAAATGACTTTAATGTGTCACATAACTCTAACTGAATTTTTTTGAATTATGAGCAAATTCTAATCATTCTTGATGAATATTAAAAATTTGTGTTCGTAAATGTTGCAACTCATATAGTTCAATTGCTGTTTGAAGACAGTATCTCGATCTATTCTAATTCATGTTTTTTCCCATCATATTATATTTCAGAATATGAAACATCATTAAAATAAGTTATAAACATAATAAAACTACAAAAAAAAATTATAATAGTAGCACAAACACTCAAAATAAAAATAAATAATACAAATTGGGAATGAAATTGATGTTTTTATAAAAATAGAAGGAACATTTATAAAATTTAAAAATTGAACAGACGAGGTGATATCTTTAAAATAATACTTGTACATTTCAATGGTTTTCAAATAATTAAACAAAATGAGAAAATTTTGAAATGCTTACTGCCGAATAAACTGGTAAAATTTTAAATGTTATATTGATATGATGATAACCACAAAGTTCATATATATTGCAGTCATCTTAAGAAATTAAAACCGCTGGCTATGGAAACGTCGTACACTCTATAAACTAGGATACTCTATTAATTCAGACTTTTTTTTAATGTGAAAATGGCATGTGGTTATTTGACGTTTTACTCAATCATAGCATTTTAAGAGCAAATTTTGACATTCTTTTAATTTACAACACATTTCTTAGTGTTAGGAATGGCATTTCTCTATCAATTTGCAAACGGAAAGTATGCACTGTATGACTTTTCCATTACCAGCGTAGCACAGAATATTAAATATTTGATATTGTATTATTGTGAGTAATTTATAGACAACACATCACATTTTATGAGTGATTACTAAAATACTACATTTTCTTTATTATTTATTATTTAAGAGTAGAATAACAATCTATTTAATTAAACCATTATGCCCACCTTTTACACATGACTGTCATTGCTTTAAACAATTTTTAAAATATGGAGAAACTGTATGTTATACCAAAACGGTTAATCTAATAAAAAAAAATTGCATCAAAAGTTGTTGAAAATGTCTTAGTTAAAAACACAAAATAGTTGTTCATCTGTAGCTACAAATACTGGATGACACCAGAATGTTAGTAAAATCAATAAATATTTTAAATTTATTGTTGGTGATATTTAATGCACTAAATATTCAAAGGTCTACAGTAAACAAGCAAGATATTGAAATGAAAATAAAAACTTGTTAAAAGTCACTACGAATAACAATTTTATAGTCATCGACGAGATACCATTTTAGACTTTGAAGATCTTGATCAATTAATAGATTCCCAAGGTCTGGAATATAAGAGTGATTACACATGAAAATCAAAACAAATACATTAAGAAACCATCCTTCATGCTCTGCAGATAGCACTGTCAAGGAATTGGATTTACAGTATAAAATCAATGCCATTTTAGTTATTAGAGAAGTAGTGTAATAGTAATTTAAAATTAATAATAGTACAACAAGACTTAAGAAAGTAACATCCATCACCCAACTGCAAAGATGGGTACATCAAATTAACAAAGGTAGTACTTATAAAAAACATGTTTTAAGAAACCGTGGAAAAGAAAATTCCGTTTCATGATATAACAATAAGTAGCGCTTGTATGCCATCTAGAAAATTTTAGGGTTAGAAAAGTGGATACATAAATTTAAACAAATTTATGGATATATTTCTTGGTAAATAACTAAATTTATTACTAGGGGGCGGAATATATGCATTTAAATGCAGCCAAAATATGCGCATATATATGCCTTGTTTGCCTTTAAAATATGCACTTATATGCCTTT
>JAHWXV010271680.1:0-21859 GCA_024586415.1 Phrixothrix hirtus | reverse complement strand
CGCAAGCACGCACGCAAGCACGCACGCAAGCACGCACGCAAGCACGCACGCAAGCACGCACGCAAGCACGCACGCAAGCACGCACGCAAGCACGCACGCAGGCACGCACGCACGCACGCATGCGCGCGCGCACACACACGCACGCCAGCACTCACGCACGCACTCACGCATGAACGCACGCACGCACGTACGCACATTTAATTAAATTCGAGAAATACATTTCATTAAAAGGTAAACAAAAATCCGCTATGAGACTGCTACTTTGACGTAAATATAGGAGGGTCCGAAACGCGCTCGCATCTCTCCTGTATCTATATAATCACTCCCGTTGTAACCCGGTCACTTGTCTTTTTTACCGCAAGTATTTAAGTAGCACTAATAACTAAAAGTTTGAATAATAAAAAAAAATAAAAAGAATGACTAACAAAATAAGTCAACCAGTTCATTTACACCTGACTACAAAGATTTAATGGACTATAATTAAATAAGTAACTGGTAAGGAAACTTGTTATTCATATTAGAAAAAGGCTGAATATTAACTTCCTTTGTAAGACTTGAATCTTTAAAATTGAAATAAATAAAATACATAAATAGTTCATGAAGATAATTACTAAAAATTCTAGTATGTTTAAGTAAATTAACGTCCTGATCTAGTGAGCAGATATCGCACCACCATGGTTACTATTAGCACGTACAGTTGCAGGCGGCCTTGCGATATCGGGTTACTACGCACGGATTAAACTACGTGCTTTAAACACGATTTATTAAATATAAAAATTGAAAGAAATTTGATTTTCCAAGGGAAAGAATTTCTATAGTTCGTTGCCAAGTTATTGTTTTTACTTGCGTAGAATGCACTACGCGTACACACGTTCGCAGAGCACTACAGGCACTACTTCCGCGCTCGAGTAATTGACTTGAACGAACCGTGAAGAGGTATCGTAGATTGTGGGGCGAAACACTTGTTTGCAACTAAGCACTTCACCGCTTAGATTGGCACTACTTTAGTTATGGTATAGTCTGAGGCTGAAGAACGTGGAGGTTCACTGCCTGGTTCTCGACTGACTCGCTTCCCCTTCTTCTTCTTTTATCCCCTCCTTGTTCAAATAGCCGAAGATGTGGACCAATGGGTCAGCACTTGTATTGGGTACGTATGTAATAAGACAACAAACGATTTTCCCTAACGTATGAAAATGATTTAAAAAAAATTTCTATAACATTAATTACGTTTATTTCGGGAACGATAACCGAACGTAACCATCCAAATTACTGGACGTTCAGTTTAGTGCCAGAGATTCTCACAGATAACTCACTTCAACGCATTTTTCAGAGAAACCACTAAGTTCCCATAAAAATTGTTAAAGACGCAAGAACAAAAACCAGTTTTTAGAAAAATGTTATAACCATTTTCGAGAAAATAGTAAAAAAACTTTAAAATTGCAAAAATAAAGTGAGATTTTCAGTCATTCTATTTTAACTATATTCTCTCCGTCATATGCGTAAAAGATGGGAAACTTAAATATAAAATTTCACTTCTATACGATGTCTAATTTTTGATATATGTTGTTCACAAATAGTATTTTAAGTACTTTCAGGTACTCGATTTTCAAAAATTTGTTTGAGGAATCGCGTCGTTCATATAAAACGAAATTAAGAAGCTAAGAAATATAAACGTCTTCGAAAAAGCGTTAGAGACAGTTTCAAGAAAATTACGAAAATCAAAAATTCCAAAGGTATTTAAAAATGACAGAAACAAAGTGGTACTTTTGTTATTCGATTTTAAACAAATTCTTGATTTTGCAAACAACGGTAACTATGACCTCAAATACAAATTTGCATTTTGCTAGGTGTTCTAGTTTCATAACTATTTTATTCAAGTTTAACTTTAAGGATACATTCTATTACACAATTTACCGATAATTTTCGGAGAAGTCGCCTAAATTTTTTAAAATATCGTTAAATGGCTACGAAATATAGTATTTTGGAGAAGTCCCACCGTCCGTTTTCGAGAAAATAGCAAAAAACCAAATAACAACACGAGTACAGTGGCACCCCACGTTACACAATTTTAGCTAAATTGTTGCATTCGCATGGATACCAATTTAAATATAAAGTTTTTTATTTAGGACTGTTGGTTTTTGAGATATCGTGTTCGTAAGAGAGCGCACGCACGCGCACACATACCCACACGTACGCGCGCGCGCACCGACCCACATACCCACACACGCGCGCCATCACACGCGTGCATCACCGTACAGCCAGACACGCACACACGTTCACGGGCAAACGTGCGTACATGCGCAAATCAGAAATTTATGACCTTAAAAACCATTGACATTTTTTATTCAAATTTTTACTCAAATCCATGAATGTATTTATAAAATCCGCAAAATATGTGTAATTAATTACATATGCTCAAATTAATGTCTCATAAAGATCTCTAAAATATTTTAAATTCAAGTGTCTCATCAAATCTGCGAAATTATTTGATTTAATAGCTCAATGAAAACCAATACGTGAAATATTTTAATAAGAATATTTATTAAATTTCCAGTCAAAGATTAGTGCTATTCAAAGTAAAACTGCTGTCATACATACCGATTGTTGATCGCAACTTTATAACTGGACTATTACAATTATTTAGGCAATTGAGCGGCTATCTACTATTTAATTATTTATTAATGTGGTGCAGATTAAATGACACGTACAACGGATATTGTTAGCTACCTTTTTAACTGGTTTGTTTATTGTTAAAATCGAACTTTGTTGCCTTTCTCGCAAATATAAATTGTAGATTTAAAATTTACTTAATAAATAAGAGCTAAAATTGATGTCCTTTATATGTAATATATAACAAATTAAAACAATAGGCTAATAAAAAAATTGAAAGAAGTAATTAGATTAAATATATAAAAAATATTGAAATTACTTAATTTGCGGCTAAGATGTTATTATCTTGCAGAAATGAAATTTTGATACTTACATCGAATAAGACATTTGTTGCAAGAAGGTTACTCAAATGCTAAACGGATTACGTACATTGTCTAACTAAAGGTGCGAAGTTGCAGTTTATCTATGTTTTAAATAGAAGAATTTATGAATGCGTTTTCGAGTTTTACACCTTTATCTAGATTCAAATAAATCAAATTTCCTCAAATGAGTAATTCAAAGCCTTTTGAAAGTTCGAGTTTTGCGTCTCTCCGGAATTTAAATTAATTTATGCATTTTTAAACTGACCTTTATATTGTACTAGCAGATTCCTGCTACTCATTTCGCACGCTGTTTGTTTCACAGGCTGACTTTTATGAATTTTATGAAGTTAGAGCGGACTTTTGCCCCTTACGTTCGCAGGTTTAACAAATTGAATATAACTTGTTTCTTCTTTAAATTTGTTTGACGATGATCTGGGCACCGAATTTTTGCACTGGAATTAATTTTGTTACTGAATAATTACAGTGCAGATTTCCGATGCTTAATTGATTCTGAATAATTAGAAAGACGATTACTTTGGGTTTTAGACGGTTTAAAAACCTTTCCACAGTTGGTTCATCCAATACGGTGGCTTGCATTTTGAATTTAAATCAATCAATTTAAATTTTGTTGTCGGTTAGTCGAAATATAAGACTCTCGCGTTAATTTTAATAAATCGTGCCGTTCCACGGGAACCTAGTATTAAGAATTAACTTAGGGAGGTCGTCAATAAACTTGTTCAGTTTCTATGCAATTTTAAATACACTTTCTACTGAGAAGATCATGCATAACCTTAGATCTTCACATTTATTTAGCAAATCTACCATTTTCTATCATTTTAACAATCTAGCCTAAAGTGCTATTATAATAAGATAATTTGCATTAATAGCTAATTTATTTTAGTTCTGTCTAAGGAATTTTAAATATATAATTTTATTTATTTTTATACATGTTGGTGCGAATTAATATTTTTTTATTTTATGTTGCATCAACAGTGCCCTATAGTAACTACTCTCGTCAATATCATTGATTTTATAAGACTAACAGATATGAAATGATTATGATGAATTTGATGTCACATACTTTGTTATTTGAGTTAGCGGATAAAGGACGTAGCGAGCATGAAATGTTTAATGAACCAAAGGTAAAGCTAACATACTAGCACAGAGCTTGCCGATCAATTTCTGTATTAGCCCTTGAATCATTCATGTGATTGTGTTAGATTGGAATTTATGTACACCTAAGTATTAATTACCTAGTGCATATTTTACTGAAAGAACGAGATCAGTCAAGTATGAATATATAGATGTGCATGGTTCGTATTTTAACATGACATTTTTGCAAGAATGGAAATTCAACATGTACTCGTATTATGCACAGATTTGCGTGCTTATGTACTGTATTTAATACCACTTACCTATAACCACAAAAATTTAAAACAACTGATTACGTAGATTTAGTATTTTTTAATCATTATATCCGTAAATGCATATAAAGTCACTGATGAAAGCCTTCGTACACACATTTAAAACTACTAGCAAAATATATACAGACTGGTGATTACGTTTGGAACAAAATTCATAATTTTATTATAAAGGCTTTTTTGGAAAAATCTTTGAACACGTCGCTTTTATCTTCCAATAAGGCATTTGTGAGCACAGGAAGATGACTTTTGACAGATCATATCCTTGAGCTATGGCTTTATCATTTTTTTGTAATTACAACTCCAGGTTTTTTATAGGCTTCTTCACTGGTTGAATGATGGTGTAAAGAATTTAACACTTTACATAATAATTGTTTTGAGAGAAACACTTCATTAATTTTGATAACGTCAACATCTTTTCCCAACAAAAATAAGATGTAATATTGAAAAATAAACAAACCTATTCATAAAATTTAACGCAAATGTTCAAATTGTCAACTTCAATAATACTGTAATAACATGCAATGCTGTTGTAATAATATGTAATAATGCATAACTGCTCTGCTGTATTAACATTTCGTCAATTACACATATTTTTTTTCATACCTACTGGACAATCTTTCACCACATTGTATAATAGAAAAGATACAAAGAAATAATAATAATAGTGTTAAATAGAGTATTATTGTTTAATATTAAATAAATAAAGCTTAATAGAAATAAAAATTGTACGTGCCAAAAGTGTTCGTACACTAATGAAATATCTTGTATAATTCTAATTAAATAAAATTTAACAATTAATTTATCCTCCACTAGCTTCAAAGACAGCAACTAATCCTTATATGTGGGTAAAACCTTATTTTTCCCTAAAATTTATTACAATATTTTGGCATTTTTCTTGCAATGCTCTTTTTAACGATTCTTTTTTAATTATGGTAAAACAACAGGTAACAGTGAAAATAAACCACGCAACGGCCGTGATAAAGCGTTAAATGCTAGGGATATGAGAGCTGTCTTGAATATAGACTGTTAAAATCCAAAATTAAGTGCACCAAATATAGCCTCTCAAGTCGAACATAATTTAGGAAAAGAAAAATAGTAAGTGCTGAAAGTATTCGGAGAATTATAAGGAACTGTGGTTATCACACGTAAGAAACCGTGGATTTGCGATATTAATCGTCCCAAAGAATAAGACGATTTACACTTTTGGAACCACGTTTTATTGAATGACGAGAGTAAGTATAATCTCTTTGGTTCAGATGGTAAAGGTAAAGGTAAAGTGTAAAGAAAAAGCTTAGAAATATTATTCCAACAGTAAAAAATGGTGGCGGATCTGTCATAGTTTGGAGATAAATGGCGGCTTCGAGGGTAGGAAGTTTACTATTTATAGACAATATTATGCATCTCTGGATATATTTACATATACTTAAAACCAATTTGAAACAGGATGTGGCAGTCTCCGGATTTAAATTCGATCGAGCATGTATGGGATTATTTAGAACGTAATATATGAAAATACAACAACACAAGCAAAGAAGGCCTCAAAGGTGCTTTACACGAGGAATAGCAAAAGGTTCCTTCAAGTTTCACTGAAAAAATAGTACAGTCAATGCCAAGACAATTAAAAACTGTTTTGAAAGCAAAAGGAGGGCCAACAAAGTATTGATATTTCCCTGATGAAGTTTGTGGTAGCCACGTTTAATAAGTCTACGAACACTTTTGTGAGACTTAGAATTCGTTTTTTTATTTTTTTTTACAATATCGTGAACAAAAAGGAATTTAGTTATATTTTGTTACTATTTTATCATACACTACAATATAAATATAATATTACACATAGTTATTCTTTATTTTAAAGTAAAATTTTTTATGATAATACGATGAGAACAATTATTAAATAGATTTTGATTCTTATACTTCGAATTGAAAGAATGCTTGTTAACGTATTTAACTTTGTATCTATACGACATAGTACTATTTTAATTATTGCTTTATCTATTTATTTATTAATTATAGATTTATGATTTTTAGAATATCTATAAAACATTTCAGGAACCCTAGTTTCGACAAATGGTATAGTTTTACTATATATTATATAACGTAAATACGAATAAATCTAAAACAATATATTTAATAAGTAATGTTTCAATCAGTTTGCAATTTCTTAGAAATTCTTATCTGTGCTTTGTGCAATAAATATTAAAATAATAATTGACACTAGTTGTTTATTTGCAATTCATTTTTGCGACTCCTTGAAGCCATCTGGTGTTAAGTAGTAGAAAGTACTATGAAAATTTGTAATGGTAATGTTTTATAATGATCACGTCTTAAAAATAGTTGCAGAAAGCGATAGTGTTGACATCTGATATCTGTAGAAATTGTAGTGCTGTCGTTTTTTATATTAGGAATGCGTATCTGTTAGTATTAAAAATCAATGTCAATATGTACATAAAGGTATAATAGTTTCACTACAATAAAAAGATTAAATTTAAAATAATGTCGAACAAAACGTGGCAAACATGCTTCCCACATGCAAGCAACTATCACTAGATGTGGTTAGTTGAAGTCAAAGTTGCAACTAAAATATTTCAAAAACAGCTTTTAAAAAACTTCTAAAATTTTTTATGCATATTGCCAATTAAATATCACTTACACCTTTGTGTTCTATTTCATCCATAGCCTATATACATATAAGCACAATAAAACACCATCAAATTTATTTGTAAATTTGTTAGGTATTTAGTCAGAATAGTAATTTAACGTTACATTTAGGTAATGTGTATTTTGAAACAGAAATAAGTAAGAATAAGATAACATACAGTTTAATTAAAGTTATAACGTTAACGGCTGATTTTATGCTAAATTAGCACACTGAAATTATATAAAGAAACCGAATCATATTGAAGTGTTTGTCTTGAAAATATAAACTAATTGATTTATAAATTAGTTTCAGCATAACGACCACAGATTAAATTTTCAAGGAATTTATATATTACTAGGTCAACTAGGTACAATAAAGAATTCTCAATTTCTCTAGTAACGTTCTGGTTGTTGCACTACTTTTTGAGACAGTGTAGTTATTATATTCTATCAATTTGGTTTAATAGAGCCTTTTAGTCGAAATAGTCTCAAATAACAAATAAAGTAATACTTTAAATGAGTATTCTTAAAACGAATATGAATGAGTAAACTACAATTTTCGGTTAATTGAAAATGATTTTAAATATCTATACCACCTTACGTTACTTGCATTATGGTATGCATTAGAATACCGCATTCAAATAATTTCCCTCGTTTGGACATCTATAACAGGCTAGAATCAAAATCTCGTGACTTGAAAATAAAATTACATTATTGCTGCATTTACAAGAATAATTGTGCTACAGCTTGTAAGGTCACGTACATATTTCCGTACCCACGCAAACACTTAGCAATATGTTTTAGTTTAAAATAAGGTAATTTTAATTACATCATTGCTGAACGTATATTAAAATCTTCTCTTCAACGTGTGATTAATATAAGATTTATAATGTAGCATTCATTATTGATTTTTAATGCGATTTTTGTAAAAGTAAATTGTATTTATATATAAGCATGAGCGACTGCAGGAACCCCTACATATATCACTACTCCAAATCAAAATTATAAGATACAACAAACAACAAAGTATTTAGTACTTTTATGACCTTTCTTTACAAATCAGGCAACTTTATCAAGAACTTCTCTACATTTAGCTTCAAACTAAATGTCATAGGTAAACAGACTGCAGAAGGAAACATTATTTGTATTTCTAATCTATGCAAGTATGTAAACTACGAAATGCCATAACTTAGGCATAGAGCTAGTAGTTATATACCACACGAAAGTTAGCTTAATCAGGTCAGTAATACAGCTACCCTGACATTAGTAATGAAATTAAACTGCCGCCAACTCCAACCATTTGCATTTTCAGAGAAATATTAGCCTTAATTTAATTTTACAGTACATACACTGCTAATAGTTTTGTAATATAATATTCTAATATCAAAATAACCGAAGGATTTTATACTCATATGTCTATAATTAGATATAATAAAATAATTTCACTTGTAGTTTATAATATATACATATGACATGTCGTTAGCATTCCAATATTTGACTTTATCCAAAGATTTAACTTATTTCGTGGAATATACGTATGTATATGTACATTCTAAACTTCAGACAACTTATAGTATCGCCTACAAAATTTAATAAATTGATTTAATTGTGACGTATTGACGGTAAATGTTAACCAACATAAGTAACCTACAAATACAGGGTAACCATTACAGAACATCCCAGCTGCAATAACCATGAAACAAATAGTACTAAAGAGAAACTCAAAAACACGTAGATTTTATTTAAGAGGGGGACATATTTCAAACTTTATATCGTAATCGTTGAGTCACCCCCTCCGCCCTAGCGCTCCTACATGAAAACGTTAAATGGGATTACCCTCTTTGTAATAAATCATTTGAAAGGTAATTTTATTGTGAATTCAGTGAAGTATGACACTTAAACAGTTTATTCGGATCTTAATTTTTTTTGCCTACAATCCGTACTTTGGTGAATAGACCTTTACTACACAGAAAAGTAGAATTTGAAAGTTTAAAAAGAACTGTTAATCACAATTAATACAAAATTTGTTGTCATATTAAAAAGGATATCAACTCATTAGGTGTTTAAGGTGATCACCATTTTGTTGCGCACAATAGTAAGGTCTGCGTCCAAATTATGTTCTAACTTTAGTAAATGTTTCTGGCGATATACGTCTGGCTTCTTCAGTTATCTTAAATCAAAGCTCTCCTATTGCTTATGGATGAGTTTTATATACAACTGATTTGAGATGACCCCATACGAAAAATCAACGCATGATAAATTAGGGGAACTAAATGGCCATTTAACTAGTCTTCTTCTGTCTATGCACTGGTGTGAAAAATTGACTTCTAACCAAGTTCGTACCAGCACGACGTAATGGAAGTTACTACTAACCTTCGTTGAGGTGACAAGCCCTGGTTCCTGGAATAATGTACACACATACTTCACGCAGAAAACACTAACTTTCGTCACGCAAGCAATAGATCAACTGAGACTAGCCGGGAGCTGAAACGAATAGGACCACGCACGCAAAATTTATAGCGCTTTTTCCGAATCTACGTCGTCGATACGACGAAGGTTCGTAATCTAGGGTTGATTTGCAACACCTATTGGTAGGGAACACCGTAATACCTTTCAGTTGAATGTTCTTCTTACTTTCTCTTACGTATATGAAATATGGTATATAGAAAGTTATGTTTTCGATCAAAATTTTCGATATCCAGTTTTTAGTGGAAATACGCGTTTTCAGGTCCCGTGAGTCCGAAAAACATGTTTTTAGAAATTTCTCTTTGTATGTGTGTGTGTGTGTGTGTGTGTGTGTGTGTGTGTGTGTGTGTGTGTGTGTGTGTTTCTGTGTGCGTGTGTGCGTGTATGCGTGTGTGCGTGTGTGTGTATGTTTGCGTGTGTGTGTGCGTGTGTGTGTGCGTGTGAGTGTGTGCGTGCGTGTGTGTGCGTGCGTGCGTTTGTGTGCGTGCGCGTGTGTGTGTGGGTGCGTGCGGGCGTCGGTGCTTGCATGCGTGCGTGCGTGGAAGCGAGCGTGCGTGCGTGTGTGCGTGTGTGCGTACGTGCGTGCGTACATGCGTGCGTATGTGAGTGCATGTGTACGTATGTGGTCAAGATATCTCGAAAACCAAACAACATAGAAAAGTGAAATTTTATATGCATGTTTATTACCGCCGTAGCCCTTCCACGTGAGAATTTTGTTAAAATCGAATGCCCGAATTCCACTTTGTTCTTGTGATTTTTAAATTTTTTGCAATTTTCTCGAAAACGGCTACAATGATTTTTTTTAAACTCGCCACGGTTCTTGCACCTGTAATGCTATATTACATGAACTAATTGGTTTTTCTGACAAAATTAGTTGAAATAGGTTATTGAGAAAAATCTCTAAAGTTGAGCAAGGCTGGCGAGTAATTTGGATGGGTGACCATTACAATTATCGTACTCAAAATAAAAATAAATTAATATTTTAATGATTTGTGAGCGTTATTTGTATACTTAATTATTTTTTATGTAAATCTATAAATTTTTTTTGCTTTAAATGAGCTCAAAATTTAATTATAAAACTCTAAGTACGTGTAAAAGGAAATTATGATTGGTTGAACTATTTATGCTTTTAAATTAATCTTAAAGTTTATAATTTGGATGTATAAGAAAGTCACTATAAGTTGTCTATTGTCTTATAGCAGATTTTCATTAGATATTTTAGAGTTCGAAGTCAAATTTTACTTTCTATTACGTATATGCTAAATTACATAATATGGCTATTTATGAAAGGCATCCTCCAATAGATTTAGAGGATACCAGTAACCACAATGTCGCTAAACTTACAAAAGCTGATGTTCTTCAGATATATTGTAAGTTATTACAAATAATGCCCCTGTTAAAAAAATATATTTTAGACGGTCAGGAAGGCTGGTTATCAGAAGAAAGGCGAGTATGGGCTAATTTAATTGGAGGTTTTTGATAATAGAAATAAACTAAAATGTTTTTGTTATATTGCATATTACACTTTTATAATATACATCAAAATAAGCATGTTCAATCCTAATTTTTGCAGGAAATTGTCCGATATATACCTATATC
This sequence comes from Phrixothrix hirtus, assembly GCA_024586415.1. NCBI lineage: Eukaryota > Metazoa > Arthropoda > Insecta > Coleoptera > Phengodidae > Phrixothrix > Phrixothrix hirtus. Next base: position 10,761 of record JAHWXV010271680.1, on the reverse strand, counting down.
TACAAACGCAATATTCAAAGAAAATAAAATTTCAAAAATCCAAAACTATTCCAAAATGTAAATTAAAGTCTAACATCTACACAGCAATATTATGCGTATTAAACTAAAAACCTAAAGGGACCTCTTTATAAATTAAAAACTGCATTCTAAATGAAATCCTAACAACTAAGAATTCTAAACTGGAGATTTCGAACTATAAAAATTAATTCTGTAATATAATATATACATTTACAATATTTATTTTAACACTTAATTTATATTATTTAAAAAATGCTAAAACCACTGAAACGCATTCTGAATTCTGAAATATTCCAATCCGCATTTAGCTTTTATTCTCTGTGAGAGGGAGAGAGTTACACAGGAGGAATTTCTGTTAATACAATATACATTTTGTCATTGTCTTTAGTAGCCAGGATGAGATAAAGCCGCCATCGTCAACTTTTATTATGAGAACCCTATGTTCTTTGTCACTATTTTGCTTGATCATCTTCTTGCCTAAATAATGGTATAAGCATTTGCATATGTCTTATAAAACTTTTAAAAATTTTTAATCCTTGGGATGCAGAAAAGTAATTTTCGATTAACAAACACCCAATATTTGGTCAATTATTCCATAATTCTGATGTTGTTATAATTTCTACCTTTAATCTGCTTACTGTATAGCAACTTTTACCAAATAATATCTGCGTGCGCCATTCTACATTATATGGTACTTTAGACAAAGTACGTTGTAAAATGCATATAGCTTAATTGAAAGCGAAATAATGGTAAGTTGCAAACAACAAAGAACCCAGAAAGAAGTATGTGTTTTGTTTAATAGAATCTACGAGTATGCCGAATTTCCTCCAATTTTACAGTATATAGTTAGTTGACTTCTTAGAAAGGATAATGATGCAGGATGTATAAAGGATTTACTTAGAAGTGGAGTTCCGCAAGTATATGCTAACGTACGGTTGAAAGTATTGCTAGAGGTCGGTGTAAATCGAAATGCGCTTAGTAGACAGGTATCTCGTAATAGTATTAATCAAGCAGGTGTATTGCTACTATAGTGTAAGGAGGGAGTCCCCATCTCAAGGCGTAGCCAATTCATGAATTAATAAAAAGTGTTATGGCTGACGAGTAGAAGTTTTTGGCTATAACTTACATTTTTTGCCTAATATACATTTCTCTGGAAACACATACCCATTACTTAGGATAACTCTCAGTTATTAGTTATTCTTTCAAATGATGCTGCCCTTTTTTTGAACGGAGCGGTGAATCACCATAGTTGCCGCTACTGTTCTTGGGAATATCTTCGAATGAAACTAAATTTAATTAACGAGAAGGTTCGCAATAACATCCAAATCGCTAGAGATAGAAATTAATTCTGCTATGATCTAATTTCCAAAACGACAGGACTTCAACTCAATGATCTGGCTTGGCTGTACTAGTCCAAAATTGCAAATATTCTGGGAAGGTCGTATATAGATGTAGAAAGAATCAATAATGTAATATATCGAACAATGAAGTTCACTAGGTGAAATTCTTGGGTGGTTTATATGAATCGGTTAGCACTATACCCTAAAAAGAATGCAGAACTCAAAAAACAAGAATATGGACAATGGGTGAACCATGATGAGTTAGAAAATGTAGAAACGGCGAACGATGAACAGGGAATTGCTAGGTTTATGTCAATCTTGCAGAACTCTGCGAATCTCGATTTTGTGATACCACTGGTGAAAGCATAAATGTGTTTGATGTACCAGAGTATAGTACCCTTTGGCTCATTGTGTCGCCAAAGATTTCCGAATATTCCATGGCATCGCAGTTAAACTTAAAAGGATCTGTGATGGCGTAGAACAAATTCAGCAGCAAGGGATAGAAATTGGGAACGTATTTCACCTAGTGCGCCGTCACCACCAAGATATGCGAAGCATCCACTATCTAGTTACGAAAGTCTTGCCCCCATTATAAGTCACATAATGGTCACTTGTGGAAGGCATTATAGCATCTAACGAAAGAAATTTGTGGCAGTTTCGGTAGAAAATTAGGCGTATCAAATCTCACTTGTGGTCCATACTAGTTTAACTGCTGCTTGATATGCAACATATTAGAGGTGGTGCTTTGAGTCACATTATCACGATCCTGATGTATAATTTGGATTCCAAAATGAACTTCACCAACGATGAAATATGTGAACTGTCACTACTTGAAAAAATTTGGTTGCACGTATGGCATGCAGTGCAGATTCCGGTATTTGCAAACAAAGGTAGGATCATTGCAAGAGCAAAGACCAAGGCCGCTGTTACGGGACGTAAACGTCTTAAGGAAAGGGCAGCATAAGAAAATTAGCAATAACAATAATTTTGTAGGAGGGTCTCGAGCATTTCTGAATGTTTCATTGAACTAAAGTCATATAATAGCAAGTGAATCATTACTGCAACTGATAGCTAGGTAAATTCCAGGTAACATCAATGAGTCATGGAATTAGAGTTTATGAGATGAACATTCTATAACATTTTATTCTTTAATATTCTCAAACGCACTAAAACATCACTTTTCTGTATTAATAGCAGTCTAAGTTCTTGTAGTTTACTTATCCTAAGAAATATATCTTGATAACAAACTGCTGTGAATAAATATAAATAATAAACGTTTATTATTAGTGTACTCTAAAATAAATATTACGTTGTATACGTGTAAATGAATAATTATAAGTTATTGCAGATAGTAGCTTTTTAAAACAATTGACTAGTTTTGCTCTACTATATTTCGTTGGTGATGACTTCTATATATTATTGTATTATTATTATATTTTGTTTAGTCACGTTTAGTGGGTACGTAAATACACTAATATTAAGATAAGTGCGCTTATCGCAAATCATGCGTAACTTATTATTAACAACAACTAGGAATCAGAATTCATTAGTAAAAATTCTCTCAGGCCAATTATTCCTAGGATACCATTGCTTTCCTAATTTAAAGTCCTTGTGTCCTGGTGTCTGTGCGCCTTAATAGCACACAATTTAATACCTCCACACTTGTAGTTCACGCCATAATCGTTGTTATTTAAGGACGGCATCCTAACAGTCGACATTAATGTCTAACTTCCAACGCTTTATAATTTGATACACGCATAACTGTTTAAGATTCTGAATGACATAGCAGAATTACACAATAACAACGATGATTTCGAAAATAAATGGTCAACAATATATTTGAGTACATATATTTTATATTTTACTACTCAATACAAGTTATTTTTCGCACGATGTTTGTTACATTTGAAATATCACTGTTTTTGTCATATTGTGTACTTCCTATTTTCTTTCGTGAAATTTTAGTTTTATTTCGTATGGTCGGCTTCGCATCCTTAAAATTCTTTGAGAAAGTGTATCTCACTGTTTCCGCTCCGACATTTATTCCACAGTAAGGCGTCAGTTCTCTATCTTATAAAGTAGAATGGTCGCAAATCTTACTATGATTTCAAAAGGTTTGCAAGCAAGGAGGAGGAAGTTTATAATTCCATTATATGTAGAACAAAATGTACACAAATTTTTGATAGGCATCATTTAAGAAAACTTCTAAGAGTTGATGGTAGTTGATGGTATAGCAAAAGTAACTCTAACAAGCTGTGATGTTTTCCGTTTTAAGGTTGAGCGTATCTTAAACTGTTAGTTAAAACATTATTGACTATTTTAAATTATATAAAATCAATCGTTAATTTAAAATTTATTCAAACGTAATTCAAATAATAGTGAAAGATTTTTCATTCTTGTGTAGTAATACCACCGATAATGTGAATGTATAATAGAGCTGAAAAATTGTATCGCCTGTAAAATTAATTCATATAGTTATGATAATAATTAAAAACTAAGTGTTTCAGAAATATAACCTATTTTAAATAGTATTTAGTAGCAACCGGTGGTATATACTTATTATATTAATTTAAAGTAAATACTTAGCCTAATAGTATCAATTAGTAGTAGTGCTAGATAGAAATTACTTTTTAAAATGTGAATACAAATATTAATTTAGGTAAATTAAATTTTCAAGAGCATTTAATATTACTGAAAGCTGTTCAGCCTATAGTTCTCGGGCGCGTTGTTTTCCACTCAGATCCGTGACTACACTTGAATACTCAGATTTGCGCCAATGTTAGCTACCCTATTGATATTGATTAGAAGGGATTCTACTGCATACATTCAAAAATATAGGATCGTTACCTTTTACTTAGCATATATCCGTGAAAATACACATACATGTGTAACTAATGTTAGAAAGATTTTAAATTATAGCTATAATATAAAATTGACCGATATTAATTAAATTGAATTTGCATCTTATTAGCCTTATATCTTCTGTAAACTATTACCCCTTTAATTTAAATTAAATTAGTTAATTAGCAACAAGGCAAAATTATAGCATGAACAAAGAGCAGCTAATGGAAGTTTATTAAAATTCAATAATTACTTTCTGTCGATTTCTTCCATAAAAAATTTGAAATATTTGGAGAGAATTTAAAGAACCTTTATGCTGAGGTGAGGCAACATATTCATCTTTGTTATTTAGACCTCGATAACGTGAAAACTTGAAAAGTATAAGTCTACGTTATAAATTTATATTAAGCGGAATAAGAGGGTTAATTTGTAAAATGTAATCTTTCAGTGTTTTGATTATTAAGATAATTGTAAAACTAATAATGTTATCAAGGTTTCGCAAAATACAATTTTAAGAGGCCTCTATACTATTTGATAGCGTAATTGCAATGCAGCTCGCTTAAAAATCGATAAAATTAAATGCAGTTTTCGATATATTATACATAAAGAATCCAGGATTTGGGTCAGCTATTCTTTTGCTTTAAATATTTATACCTTTTATTTTGAGAGGCAAAAATGTTAAATTTTGTATTATCAAGATTTCTCCTAAATCAAGGAATGTACATATGGATATTATGTAAAATTTCAACTCTACATGGCTAGAAATAGAAGATTCGTTTGAGAATTATGAAATAAAATTTATAGTCTAGTACATTACGCCACCTAACTGGGAATTACAATTTTCGCTGCTACAGCATACGCTAAGCATAGGCGGCCGCTTGCCGTTTTATAATAGGAAATACAAAGTAATTCGAAGTTGCCTTCTAATTTAGAGTGCAATTTGTGATTGTTTAGTGTACTGTTTGCAATAGGTACTTAGTAAATAACATTAAACTGAATGAACTTAAAAATGGGAAACATTAAGTTGAATTCAGAAGGTGTTTATCCTAGTAAGAGAAAGAGTCACAAACAAAACAGAATTTCTGGAAGGTAGGTACCTACTTACGTTATAACGGAAAACTAATGCCTAAGTTATTTAGAATTCATTGTACAATACTGCGATTATAATAATATAATAATAATATGTCTTTATTTAGCCATGCTATTTCTTTGGTCAATACAAAATCACATTTAAAACAATAGTTAATTTGTAAAATTAAAAACATATATATTTATATAAAACTAAAAATTAACAAGATTGGTTTCAATTTAATTAGTAATTAAGTAAGTTATTTCTAAATATTTTTACATTAGAAGCAGTTATTGTCTCATCCGGCAAGTTGTTGAAATCTTTCAGACCTTATGTAAAGATGGTATTACAGTTATTTCTTGTAACAATATTAATCGTCTTAAATTTATCAATTCCGCGAGTATTATACATGTGAACATCATTGCCACATACAATAAAGTCTCTGAGATATACCAGTGCCGTTCCGTTTACAATCTTAAACATAAGTAGTAATAATTTTTTTTTAATTATTTCGTGAGCATGTATAAAAAATGACGTAGTTTGTATTAATCTTATTGGAGTATATTTATTACACTTTAGTATGATCGCATACCGCAATTTTGCAAAAACTGTTATTTTTGTATTTGCGATTCGCCTACCAACAATAATATTGAACTACCGTAGTCAAAATGCGGTTGTATTATAGTTTTATAAATTAAAGTTTGAGCCCAACACGATAAATGTTTACCTATTCTTGCTAAAAGTGCAATTTTCTTTGCAATTTTTTTAAAAGTAACCCCTACATGCCTACAAAACTTTTAAACTGTTAAACAATAAATTTTGAAAATTAGAATAAAACAAAGGCAAATGTAGTTGCGAGATTTCTAAATAAAGGTATCAGATAAAATTTTTAATATCATAACAAGGAACTACTGTAAATACCTAAGTAATTGCACGACGAGTCATTATTAGAAATAAGTAGATGCGCATATATGTACTAAAAAGAAATACGCTATATAAAGCTAATTTACAATTTTGTCTTCATTAATAAAAAAGAATAAAGAGTCGATAAATTTTACCGTAACTTTTAATTTTACAAAAATTACACAATTAAAATAATTTTTCAATTCATACGTAATATAAATGCAATTTTATTAACCTCTTTATGCACTAATATACTTCTGGAAAACAGAGGTTACACGGAAAATGATATGTAAGTATTTCAATCCAAGTAACATAATATGGTAATTATTATATCACTACAAAGTACGCAAATTATTCGAACAGCCACAGTACAAGCGAGTTGACGGAAGAAGTATGTAAACGAAAGGAATTGGTATATATTTGTAACACATATAGCGTCGAAAAGCTTTGTTCAGGAATTTTGAGGACAGGTATTGCCCGCCTAATTAAGCAAAATACCTTAATTCCTTAAAAGTGGGTCCAAAATTGCAGAAAGACGCCGCAGTCTTATGAAGGCTAATAATAAATTTTTTGAATAACGTTAATGCTACGTTTACATCAGTCAAATTAACATTTAAGTCTATTACATAAAAATAGTTAATAATGTAAATGTACAATTGTAGAAATAAAATTACAACATAACCTCTAAATTGAATGAAAATGCTGTATGTGTTTGGACATATGCTTATAGTAACTACATTGATTAATTCGATAAATAATGCAAAATCAGTTGCTACAGTGGTTAGCATGTTTGGTTTTGAACCTAAAGGATGCAAGATCAAACCCGGATAGGACCGCTAAAAGGTTCAGCCGAAACATTAAGAAAACACGACTTCTTCTCGGACATGGAAATAAATCACAACTAAGTCGTGGGCCCCGTGCCAATATGATGTTATACATTTCTACTGAGATGGAACTCCCTCAGCTTTGGCAAAATTATAGTGAACAGCAAAATGACTATATATGTTGAATCCAAACGCGCAAATGAAATTTTCTCATCCTGCAGCCTCAAGCTCAAGCAAAATAACAATTAGTAAATACTATCTACCTTTAAAGTTTGTGAGCGAAGTTTTTTAACAAATTAGATACATACGAATGCTGTTTAACGAGCGAATGATCTTTCAAAGGATGGCGTCACTACTTACACGGTGAGCAGTATTGACAACTGCTATCGTTTGTAAGCTATAATTACTCGCGAATTTATCAGTGGTTTAAAGTAAACAAGTCGAAGCTGTCGTAACAACAACTTGTTTGATTTAAATGACGTAAAAATGGTATCAGACAGGTGACAAAACACCCGATGGAAATACTGTGATAACGTCGAGCATTAGGTCTTTATGGTAATTTTATGCCGGGATGTGCACGTTACTCCGACGGCTTCCATAAGATATAATTCTCGACGTGTCCATATCGTTTCTGTCGTTACGTTTTTGGCGCCATTCTAACATCAGTTGAAAACGTAAACCATTTGACAAATTCGCGCGAACTTTTAACGATACGCTTCTAAAAGATGACGGATGCCATTGTTAAGCTCAATATGGAAATAGTGATTCCATATTTTGAAAAATAAGTCGTCCGTCGAATAGCCTATCGTATATTTTTAGTTGATAGCTAAAGTGGTTGCAATATAAGACAAAAACATATAATGGTATTTTATAAATGCTTAACACCAGAACAAACAGGAACGCTTCTAAAACTGGTGGTGTTTTACATTGAATGCTTGCTTCCTCAAAGTGTGGATCCAAGACACGTCAGCCGTTTGAATATACGTAGTCCTACAAGGAATATTGACTAAAAGATTTAAAATGTTTAAGTTAGTGACATTTACTATATATTATAAAAGCACTCGTTAGAAGAACCTCAAAAATGTGTCTTTTATGTGCATTTATATAATACTTTATAGTGTATGTTTGTTTGTGACATACGCCTCCAGAATTCAACTACTATATAGTCAGTTCGTTTGTCTACTATAATTTTGTCGAATATGGTGGAGTATCACTTCGAGTAAAGAAGTTTCACGTATGAAATATCACATTAACACGGTATCTACGATTTTACTTCCTTATTCGAGAAGAAGCAGGTTTTTAAACTTTTTGTACACTGAAAAATATACCTACCAAACTTATGTTCGAAACATCCTAGTCATTAGACCAAATTGGACTGGCGAGTATGGCTGTTAATTGTGTCATTGCTATTGCTTATGTTACTTTCCCCGAGTCGTGGAAGGCGACGAATATCTTTTTGGAGAATAAAATAGTCAGCTGCAGGTATGGGAACCGAATAACCTATAAAACTAGTATCAGTTTTATAAACCTAGTTTAACTGCTAGCATCTCATAATAACTAATTTATAAACACTTACTTGAGTGTATTGAAATGAAATCTATTAGTAACGTAATGAAAAATATTGTTACGCGTAAACAATTCGTTACTAAAGAAACGAGAGCACTTCACATATTTAACTTAAACAATATTTCAAAACTATTCAATTCTAATGTTACTTAAATTTCTATTTTTGCTTTTTTATGCTAGGAGACAAAATTGTGCATGTTACAGAGACGGTAATTAACTATTGTGGTAATTGTCGTGTTATCGACATCGGCTGACGTCTCCGTCGATAATTTTTACGATCGCGCTATAATGATTATCAATACGAACCTTGTAACGTAATACTATATTACGATACAAGGTCGGTAAGTGCCTTATCACAGTTCGACAAAAAGTTAGTATAATGAGACCAGAAGGGTCGAGTTTTACTAATTTTCGTGACCTGTTTACTAACGTACTGAGCTATCCTGTGTCGTACACTATTTTTTTACGTTGACGACAACTATCAAGTAATTACGACAATTCGATATCAAACCTTTGCTCCGTTTCAAACAGTACTAGTGCCGTTATAAACCATTACATGGTTGTTATCGTGTCATTACTATGACAACTACAGTAGTTCGAGGAGTATATCAGAACATGACTATCAACATAGCCGGTAAATGTAAAAAATCAGGTCGGAAGCCCAAAAATATTTATATTATCAAACCATACGTATGTTTCTTCTGCCCATGGGTACCTCTACTAGTGATGCCATACTCACCTACTATAAGTTTAAATATTTCTTGCATTTATATTGAAAAATTGTAACAATTTGCTGATAAACCTCGAAACAGAGATGATTCTGTATTTTATCGGAGAAAAATAAAAAACGTGAGATTTAACTATAACGTCACTTAGTATTTCTAATGTGAAACGAAGTCTAGAAAGGATAAAGCTCTATCTGATATCTCTAATAATTGTTTTCATAGTCATCAAGTTTAAAAATAGGTTTATCTAGAATCAAGATTCTTTTTTATATAAGCATTTAATTTCATAATAATTTAAAGAATAAACGACGAGGTACAAATTCAAATAGATCATTTTAAAAATATTTTTATAGTAGTTACAGTTGACATTTATTTGAGAAAAATAGAAGGCAGAATCGTAAGATAATTTGATTAAAGCAATAAGTACAACGTATAATTGAATGTAGCTCAATACTGGTCCCGATTTGAGATTGATTTTTACACGAAAATTAGCAATTTTTTCTTGGAATTAGTTTAAATTATTTTACAAATTTGTGTTCAACAAAGATCTCATATTTCCTATGCAAATTTTATACTAGAAAATAACGTTTTTTTTCATAAATTACATGCAAGCACTTTCATTTACTTTATGTAAGTTTATGTAATTTTATGCTCACATATTTTGTCAAATGTTTTCTTAGCTGGTATGTGAAATAGTTATAATAAAGTTTCACATAATAATAAACGTATTTTAATACTATGAATTAACGTTTTCTGTTTTTCCTATATAACTGAAATTTGTGCGTCACTGTAAATAGGAAAGCTAACGAATTTGCTGTCTTTGTAAATATTTCAACGTTTTACTTCTAACATTTCGCGTTTGTTCTTTCAGATACTAAAATAATTCTGTTCCTTGCTAACGCGCAAAATGTAAGATGCAATCTTAGGAACGTATGGCGCAGCTTTGCAATAGGGGTGTCAGAAACGTAGGGTGTGCTGGTGGAAACACTCATAAGTGCTTCTCTTAATAGGAATTTCTTTCAAGTTTTATTATAGCTATCATGTCAAAGCTGAAAGTTTAATTAGTTAGTTACTAATTTAAATTATTCAAACTATAACCTTTTTTACAGGTTAGAATGTATATTTCCAATATACGAGGCATGTTTTTTAAGTAAGCACCGTTTTGAAATTCCTCCGCTTCAGCGCTGCGGACGGTGTCGTGTGCATGCACACTGTATACCTACATCTGAAGGCAAGCGACAGCCACCATTACGGCAACATTCGAGCGTGTTTACATTCGTTTGTACATGTATGAAATGCCTCCGCTTATTGAAAATTCCGCCGACTGTGAAATACGCTCTGTAATTCGTTTTCTCAGTGCTAAAGGTATGAAAGTAGTTGAAATTCACCGCAACATTTGTGATGTGTATGGACAAAACATAATGAGTGATGGAATGGTACGCAAATGGGTAAGAGCTTTTAAAGATGGCCGAAAG